>PVJA010018463.1:0-39916 GCA_004027025.1 Myocastor coypus | reverse complement strand
CGCCCTACGGTCCTGGCCGCGGCATGAAAAGGCCAGAGCCACGGGGAGCAGGGGAGGAGTCGGGGCCAGAGCCTGAGCCTCCTCTTTCCTCCCAGCGGGTCCTCACTCGGGTCCTGGCCTGGCTCTCACACGTGCGCGCTAAAAACCCACTTCAAAGTGTCCCCGAAAGGGGACCCGCCCCCTTTGGGTTCCCGCTCGAGTCGCCACCCGGGCCTCGCCACCCCCTCCATACTGGGCACTGTGGGGACCCCGCGGTTCCTTGCGGTCCAGCCCAGGGACCGGCCAGCGGCCTAAGTGCCAAACAGCGCTGCATTGCCACCCGGCTCCCCACCTCCACTGCTTGCGGAAAATGAATGGAACGCAAAGTTTGTGGCCAGAGCTATGCTGCCTTTGGAGCGCACCATTGTTTGGGGTCGCTTTGACCCCAGGTCCGGATTAGACAGTAGCTGATTCCTGCTTTACAGCCCCGCCGGCCTAATGAGGCCGGGAGGCGATGGTGCGCGAAGCGTCCTCAGAGCCTAAGCGACCGCGACCGCCGGCTTATGGCCTCCGAGGGCTCTGTAGGTGGAGGTCAAAGGGTCAGCGAGCTGAGACTGCGGGAGAATTGACCCTAGGAAATGAGGTCCCCTGCTCCCTGCCAGATCATCAACCCGGACTCGCAAAAATTTGGTGTGTGGACCGAGAGCCCCGGGGAAGGACAGTCCGACGAGGGTTCGAGCTTCCAAAAGCCAGAGCCTCAAAGGCCACAGGCCTGTGAGAGAGGACCAGTCAAGATGCTAAGACCTAAGAATGCTCTTCAGGGGATGGGCACCCTGCTTCTTTCAGAAACTTGGGTGAAGAGCATCTTGTGGTTTGTTTTAGATGTATCTTCTCAGGAGGAAAACAGAGTCAGGAAAGAGAAGGCCAGAAAAGTCAGGCAGTCAGGCGACACAGTTTGGGGGGGGTGGGGAAGTGGGTTCAGGCCACACCAAATTCCTTTGGAAGTCTTTGTGAGCTAGCTTGCTGCTCACCCATTACCGACCTTCCCAGAGCTAGGACGACCTTCCTGGAGCTAGGACCATCTGTCTTGCCCTGTGATCTTTAACTTTCCAACTAGATCGAGGCCAGACGTCTGTGTTGCGTGGAAATAACCACCTTCTCTTTGCCCACCTAGCAGTGGGAATCCTATGCCAAATCACTCGTTTTGAAAGAGATAATGGGGTTTAACAAAAGTCTTTCCAGGTGAGGGAAAGAAAATGAGTAGATTATTAAGAGCCTAGCATGGGCTCTGGGGCTTTAGCACTTAGGGGTGTTCAATAACTCTTGAGATTATTTCCTGCAAATTCAAGAACGTAAATGCATACTGCCAAAACCAGATTTAGGAAGAACTTTTTTTTTTTTTTTTTTTTTTTTTAACCAAAATCGATACTTTACTCTTTCAAAAATGACAAGGGCATAGAATATAATTTTGACAAATTTGCTGTGCCCAAATTAGAGGTAATCATGTAGAGTGGCTAAGCTTTTATATTATCTTAATATTGTTCATCATCGTTATTTAATTGCCATCTTCTTTGCTTAAGACACAATGCTTTCCTGTAAAAGTTTAAGGTAATTTCAGGCATCTCAGAAAAGATGAAACTCTTCTTTGTCTCTTAAAGAGATATTTAATGTGTTAAATGGGGGTGAGGTGGGCTAGTTTCTGAGTGAATCTAGCAAGCAAGCCATCTCCATTTAAGGTGAGGTTGGGGGAGGGGAAGGGAACTCCTGAAGAAAGTCGTAAACTGGAACTTCACTGCATAAGTGAGAAGGAAAGTACACTTTCTCGATTTCACAATGGCATATATTTAGAACCAGTCTTAAGAAGCTACACTTTCTGAAAACTTGCTAAACACGTAAGTAGTCTCTGATTTGAAGTGGAGAAAAATCTCACAGTAATGTGGTCCAGCCCCATCAATGTCAAGGTCAAGACTGGAGTGTCTGAATGGGGGTGGTAGGCTGGCCAGTCAGTTACCTGCTCAGCACTTGCGAAGTCATCCCAATCTCTTCATGGCATTTAGGTTTCGATATTGGTGGAGTAAGAAGCAAAAGACCCCACTGGCCACTAACAAAAAATTACCTCCAAAGCAGTTTGCAATTAGAAACTGTCGATAATTAATTGTCTGTTGACAAAGATCAATAGATAACAAAATGGATTGCTTCAGCTGTACCCAGGGAATTAAAGTTGCCTTTAATCATCAGAAATTCTCTAAGCATTGAAATTTTAGGGTAATTTATTTGAACATGAAAAAATATTGGGCACCAAATAAAAAAAATGTTATAACATAAATAAGATGTGCCAATACTTTATTTCTTTGAAAAGAACAACAAAATTCTCGAGTTGAAAATGATTATATATAATACCAAATTGACGGCCACCAAAAAAAACCCCAAGCACTGCACCTTAAAGAGAAAGAGGTACTTAAGCCTATTCATTACATTTCTAACTTCTTTACAATTCCTTATCTCCACCTTTCTGTTATTCATGCAGAGATTGGGCTCTCTATAACAAACAGCACCCTAATAAAAAAGGTCTCAATACTCTACCCACTCCAACCCCACAAAATAATAGTTTTTTTCCACAGAACCATTATAAAAACAACTGTTTGTCCAAATGAGTTGCTTCACTGAAAATTAAATGGATTGTTAACATTTTACCACAAAGCAAACAACCATTTTTCATTGTTATTGATTTTAATGGAAACAATGCTCTTAACATCTTTGCCTACAAATAACGAACTTCAAAAATAACATTTTGTGAATGCTTTTCCACTTTATCATTTCAGAACTGCTGCAGTTATTACACCACTATGTAAATGTTATGAATAATTGTGATAGTCATGAATTGAACTATATACAGCAAACAAATCAGCCTTTGCCTTCCAGAGTTTATATGAAATTTTTTTGTCTTTTTTCCAGAAACACTTTAACCATAAATAAGCACTGCTTAACTGGCCTTGCTGTTCCAGATATATGTTATGTTTTGAAAATAGAGAGCTAGATAGATTTGGTAGGCAGATTAGATAAGTCATAGATACAAACATATAGGTATATGGGTGATCTCTAGATAGAACAGACATGCATCCTGCCACAATTTTCATTTTTATGTAAGGTAATAAAAAACTACGGGACATAGAACTAATTAGGTTACCTTATGTTTATATATGTAGGGCAGGGATGATTAAATCCAGCTTCTCAGTCTTTTGAAGTACAAGATTGAGATGTCATGGCCACTAACTGAATTGATCAGTAATATTTGATTTGCATGCCGAAAATCCAGGACAAACACATTTAAACTCGCAGTTAACCATCTGAGCTAGAGATAAAGAAAGGAAGGTCTTCCCAGATGGAAACTGACACTGTAAGGAATCTATACTGCAATAGAAAAATAATTTAACAATTAAAAAAGGGATCTGAGTGAGTTATAAATACCAACAAACAAGATTTAAATTTGTTCATGTCTCCTCTTTGTAGGAGGCTGTTACAAAACAAGAGAAAATTCAGCGGTTCCAAAATTGTAGATTATGTTCTTCTTTCAAAACAATAATTTTTAATGCTAAAGCAGTTATAATCAAAAGCTGTACAGATCTGTTAGAAAACATTTATCCATAAATATTGTTCAGTTCCCGGCACTTGCATCAATAATTAAATTACAAACGATAAATATGGCATCAACGGATATGTATTTACAAAAAAAAAAGTTATTACAAAAGGCAACTGCATACTAAATGTCACAATCTGTGTAGAGTAACATCATATCCTCAGCCTGCAAAATTACTGAACAACAGTTTCGACCCCATTAGACAAAGATACATTCACAAGTGTAATGCTTTGAAGAAAAGTTCAAGACATAACAGGACTTTGGCATGGTTTAAGACTGTGAGAGTTTAAACAATCACCACTAAGGCGAAGAATTTCCATCAGTTTAACATCACCACCACCAAGCCTTCTATAACTTCCTCAAGAAAGAAGACAATTGTTAGAATGAACTGAAGGAGTTTCAGAATGGGGTAGGCAGAGAGCAAGAGGAAAGGGAGAAAAAAAGCAATGAAAAGATTTTGTAAAAGATCCTTCAAATGCCAATACATTTTTTTCTAATCCTGAGAAAAGGGCATGGCTACTTTTGGATCTTGCCCCAAACCTTCCTGGATAACTGCAATTGACAAGATGTAGCCCTATATGTGGCCTCTTGCGTTAAAAACTCCATTTCCATCTGATTGGTCTCAGTTTTCTTTTTAAAATGCATTTTGGTTGTCCTCAGACGTACCATTCGTTAAAATTGGGAGGAAGTCCAGGGTTGTGGCTGGTGCTAGTTTGAACTGCAGAAGGGGTTTTAGTGGTATCTTTACTGTTTGCAGAAGCTATAGCGGGTGGAGTGGAAGATTCATAGCCTGAACTGGCAGCAGGGGAGGAATCTGACCCTTGAGATTCATGAACCTAAAATTAACATGTATATATTATAATGAATATAATTCCAACTGGCAATGTGCAAGCAAAAACAAGAGCAGAATTTGAGCACTGTAAGAGCAAGACCGCCCAGTGACCCACTTAAAAGTGAAACGCTGCTATAAAAAAAAAAAGCTCCCTATTACTGATGTCTAGAAAACCCAGATACATTTGCCAAAAACAAGGTTCTGGTCTGTCCTAAGACTGGCATTAGGAAGGAGGGATAAAGCACTCAGGTTTGGTCATGCCACTTAAAAATGCTTCCTCCGAGGATGGAGTAAACAGTTACTCAGCAGCGCCCTACAAATTAGTAAGTGCGAGCCCAGGCTTTGACTTGGGAAAGCAGGTACAGAGAACAAGTGGCACAGGGATCCTCGGGCAATGCCCAGTCTCAGACAAACGCGTGGGAATCAGACCGCGCTCCTCGGCCCTATTGTTTAATGGAAGGCCGGATTCTCTCCTGGGTTCCACGCGGCCACTCTGGATTCCCACCGCGGGCTGAGCCGGGAAGCGACGGCCTCTACAGCCTCCGATCCTGCTGAGCTCGGCTAGAGCTTGCCAGTAAACCGACTACTACCCATCTCTCTCTCCTCCTCCCAACTCCGCTCTCTCCTGTCCCCACCCCCATCCCCAAAATGGGCTCAAGGTGTCACCGCTGAAGCAAATCGGATTTAGCTTGAAGGAGTGAGGGTTGGCAGCGCGGGCGCTTCTGCTCCGCGGGCCCGTAGTCGGGCAGAGTGTTTACAAACCGCCGACCGCTAATAAAGAGGTAATTACCTTCATGTGTTTGCGCAGAGAGCTCGGGTGCGTGTAGGACTTGTCGCACACTTTGCAGATATAGGGCTTATCCGAGGTGTGCACATGCATGTGCTTCTTACGGTCGCTGCTGTTGGCAAAGCGTCTGTCACAGCCTTCAAATTCACATTTGAAAGGTTTCTCGCCTGAAAAATGCAAAAATGCAAACGGGAAAATACATCAGGACCAGGACGTACCCAGAGCGGAGAAGCAGAAGACAAGCGCGCCCGGCAGTCTTCCCAGTGAGGGAGCGCCGACTGCGGGACACTGCAGAATCTCCTTTTTCTGGGGAAAAATGGAGAGCGCGGGTTGAGCACGCTGGTTTGGGGCGTAGAAGTCCGGGGCGGGGTTGGGTCAGGACTGGCCCGGTCGTCCCTTTGTTCTCCCAGGACCATAAAGCTCGCGGCCCCTCCGAAGTTTCGCCTAAGTTGTTGCGCCCAAACCCGCCCAATGCTTCCAATACGCGGACATGTTCCACTACCACCATGGCGACCTACCGGAGTTCGGCGGGATAATGGGCCAGGGACAGGCAAATCCCGTCCAGCCTTTTCTTTGTACCTTTTAATTTGTCTCTTTCAAATGTAGTGGCTTTGTTAAGTACGTTTATTACAACATTAGATAGTCATACTTCATGGTGGAAAAGAGAAAGCGATACAAATCCAGGGACTACAGACACTTTTACGAGATGTTCTGAGCAAGCCACGAAACTGTGGTGCCTTTCCTACTTTTGCTTTCCTCCCAGAGGACTGAACTGAACCTGGAACTCCAAATAAAAATAGTTTGACAAAAGTATCAGTCATTTAATGAGCAGATGTGCCAATCAAGTGTAAAAAAGAGCGGAAGTAACTGAAAGGTAGTTTTCATTAGCATTTCTATGCTGCCTTTCCTCAACTGTGTGCCGGGAGCTAAGTCGCTTGTAAGCAATACACTCTCGACACATTCCGAGTCTCCTCACAGGAACCCAGAAGAGAACACAAGAAGAGGCGGCGCCAGTTTGTTCCTGGGGGCGAGAAGGTCCCAATTAGTTCCTGCGACCGCAGGGTGGCCGGCCCTGGAAGTTAGAAGTGGGCAAAGGTGCCCCAGGTCGGGGCGGGCGAGGGGTGGAGGGTCGCTCACTGCGCTTTCAGCCCCAGTGTCCCGGCAGGGGCGCCGCCCCTTTCTTTGGCCTCCACTCTATCCCTCTGTCTCCTGTCGCAAGTCCGCTCTGCGGCTGGCTGCCGTGGGAAACCCGCATGTCTCCCCCTTACCTGTGTGGGTCCTCTTGTGAATCTTGAGGTTCTCGGAGCGAGCAAAAATTTTCCCACAGCCCGGGAATGGGCACGGGAAAGGCTTTTCGCCTGTGTGCACTCGGATGTGGTTCACCAGTTTGTACTTCGCCTTGAAGGACTTGCCCTCGCGGGGGCACTCCTCCCAATAACAGACGTGGTTGTTCTGCTCGGGGCCCCCCACGTGCTCCATGGTAACGTGCGTCACGAGCTCGTGCATGGTGCTGAAGGTCCGGTCGCAGCTCTTCTTGGGCCGGCTCAGCTGAGCCTCGTCGATCCACTTGCACGACAGCTCCTGCTTGATGGGCTGCCTCATGTAGCGGAAGAAGGCCCCCGGCCCGTGGTGGGCCGCCACGTTCACGCCCATGTTCATGTTCATAGGGCTGTAGTTCGGAAATTGTGCGCCGGCTGAGTAGGGGTCCGTGCGCGGGCTGGCCACCGGGCGGTACGGGTCAGCTCGGCCGAACAGCTCCCCGCGCAGCCCCAAGTGGACCTGGCTGTTGTCCACGTGCCCTGTGGGCGACGGGTGACCAGCGCCCTGCTCATGCAGCCCGGGAAAGAGCAGGTAGCCGGGGGGTTCGGGAATACCCGCCGGGGCGTGTAGGCTGCTCGCCGAACCGGCGAAGAGCCCGTGCTGCCCGCCCCCCGAGGCTGCCTCGCTGAGCCCGGAACCCCGCTGGCGGAACAGAAAGTCACGCGTGGAGTTGAAGGCGGCCGAGGCGGCGCCGCCGTAGCTCGGCACCTGGCCGGCGTGGTGATGGTGATGGTGGTGGTGATGGTGGCCCAGGGCGTTGGCGTAGCCCGAACCCTGCGGTGTGAAAGCCGAGCTCTGACCCGAAGATAGATCGTGTGCAGCGGCTGGGCTCAATTTGAAGGCAGCGGCGGCGGCGGCGGCGGCGGCAGCGTGGGTTGAGTCCCCGAAGGGATTCAGTCCCATGCCCGCCGGCTCGCGGTTGGGCATCTCGTGGTGGCGCGGCGCGCCGAAGCTGCCCACTCCCAGTCCGGGAAACTGCGGGCCTCCGTCCAGGAGCATCGTCATAGATGGGATGAGCTTCACACAGCGATCCGGCTGCAGTGAGCAGTGGTGTAGGCGAAGGATATCTCCGAAGTGCCGTAGGAGGAGACGGATGGCGGCGGTAGGACACTGCAGGGAGACCCCTGAGGCGCCACCGGGAGCTGCAACTTTCCGTCGCTGAGAGTCTCCTGCAGAGGGATAGGAGGGAGGAGGGGAAGAAAAAGGAGCGGGGGTGGGGGAAGCAGGGGGAAAGGAGGAGGGAGGAGAAGGGAGGAGAAAAGATTCTAGGACTAGATCTGGTTTAACAAACTAACAGGAGCGCACAAAGAAAAATAAGCAAAATAAGTGGAGGGCGGGGTTTGTCAGTCCTGTCCCGATTACTCCTCCTCTCCCCCTGAGCGCAGAACCCCGGGGCTAGGAGGCTCCGTGGGTACAGGGATCCCCGCTGTGCTGCGCCGAGAGACCGAGCCGGATCGCGGCCGGCGGACGGGCAGCGGGCAGCGGGCAGCAGGCAGGCTCAATCCTCGCTGCTCGCCTGGCAAGTCCCAGCCTCTTCGCCTCCAGAGTAATGTCCTTGGACTGATAAGTCAATCACTCACTCGACTCACATAAACCAAGCGGGAGGCCGGGCGGCGCGCGCCAATCGGGAGCCGGCTGCCCCGCGGTCACCTGACCTCCGGCCCCACTGCCTATTGGTCGCCACCAGGCTGATTGGCAGCGCGGAGCGGAGAACATGGCAGCAGCGGCGGAGCGGGCGCAGCTGATTGGGCAGCCGCCGGGCGCCTGGCAGGTGAGGCGGCCGCCCCGGGCGGCCGCGAGTGGGCACCGCGGGGTTCGCGCGGCTCTGCTGGACTGGGGCCAGGCTTCGGCCCACGAAGTGCGCGGCGGAGCTGGGCGGGCTCTGGCTCCATCCCGGCTCCGAACGGGCCCCAAGCACGCCTAGCGCGCTCAGTACCCGCCTTAGCTAAACAAACTCTTTGCCCCGCGGAGATCCTCACTGCCGCACCTCCTCCTCCTCGGTGCTGCGCGCGGCGGCCAGCCTGCGAGGCCCCGCGACAACCCACCTTGAGAAGCTTGGCGCTCTGGGCGGCCGCCCGGTGCAGATCGCGCTCTCGGCCCGGCCGTGACTTCTACCCCACCCACCCCTATATGTCTTGATGGCCGGAGGACCCAGGACCCAGACTGGGCCAACCGGCTGCCTCGGCTCCGAGCTGGCGGCAGTCGTCCGAGGCACAAATGAAGAGAAACGCTTGCAATTAACGCCGGGCTCCCCTACTTCGTCAGAGCCAAGCCTTGACACTTTAGTTTGTGAGTAGCGGTGGTACTTGCCGCCATCCGCTCCCCCGCATGACACAGCAAGCATGCACAACCCAACAAACGCAAGCACACAGCGGGAAACACGAATGCCACACAACAGACACAAGCACACCCCGTGAGGCGTGCACAACACACAAGAGTAAGCACACAACACAACAACGATACAGAAAACGACTGAAACACACAACTAGACACAATAGGGCAAATATATACACACATAACAGAAGCACTCAAAGATTTTCAACCCACAGAGCACAAATCCCGTATAAACAAAACATGCACACAGCATACGAAACACACAGTATCAGCGCAGTTCCCATCAGCTTTGAATTCTCTACATTTTCAAACATAAAGGGAGGAAGAGAGAATGAGGGCTGTGAGATGGAATTTTCTTTACTCTGAGCAGCAAGGGCTTGCTATATGCTGCTCTCACTGGGAGAAGAACATAGTGGCCCAGGGAACTACTTAACTACTGAAGGATTTACTTCTTAGGGACGGGTGTTGTCTCTCTGCACAAAATAACCAGTTTCAGACAGTTTTATAAATTCACTTGTGTGGGATGAGGGGCTGTGTTTGGGAGGCATTTCCAAAGGGTGCAGGAGCGTTAGTGTCAGGACAAGGCCAAGAAAAAGATGGCTATGGTGGTCAAATCCCGAGAGGGGCAGAGTCCCAAAGTCTGCGCCTTGAGGCAGCCTCTCAGCCTGGCCGCCATCTCTCTGTAGGAGAGAGAACATCTGATCAAGTTCAGAGGCGCCAGGAGAGACCGCCTCAAGCAGCGCTTTATAACAGCAGTCTTTCACTTCCTGTCCCCCAATCTGCCCGGCCTGGCCAACAGTTCACCTTCTTTCTTTGACAGTGTGCTGGGAAAAAGCCGGCCCTCACCACATTTAACCGTAGTCCCCCCTCCCATCAAATTTGCCCCAATCGCCCTCAACATCGAGATCTCTCCCCAGGTTGGAAGGTGAGTTCGCTGCTGGCTTAAATTATTGTATCCGCTGAAAAAACGCTCTCCAAACAGGGTTTCATTGTCGCTCAGCAGAGGATTCCTTGATGTGTGTGTGTAGGGGGGGTGTCAAAGAAGAATAAGTATACTTAAATCATGCAAATGAATTCCCTGGAGTCAGGTTTACAAAAAGGGAAGATTGTTTTTCTTTCTTTTAATCCTATTTTTCCTTTCCCCCTTTTTTCCTTTCCCTTCTTTTCGTTCTCCTTCCCTTCTTTCCTTCAGTGTACCTCTTTTCACCTTTACACAACCTCCACCAACCCTGGGCCTAGAGCTGGTCTGAAAAAGTTTAGATTTGCTCTCAGAGTGTGTCCTGGAGAAAGCTGAATTTGAGGGTTGGGTGCTGGGCAAAGTTGGCTGTAGAGCTCTGAAAATGCCAGTGCTGCTGTGAGATTTTCTGGGGCATCCTGGCTGGTACCCTGATACATAAGGACCTTGTATGAATGGGAGCCAGAAGAAGCTCCCTGGGAAGGAATTGAAGTCGAAAGACATCCGAGGGATCGTGGCACACTCCGTTCTGGGCTGGAGACTTCAACGCAGGGCAGGGGAACGTTGCAGCCGCTGACCCACCCAGTATCTAGTACCCAGTACCCAGTGACCGTTTTGATAGGGCCACATTCCGATAATTAATTGCCACCAGCACGCGCTCTGTAGTCCCTGGAACAAAAAGGTATAATTCAATTAGATCATCAACCGAGAAGTGGAAAGGTGGGGGGCTGCTTGTTAAGGGGCAGACCTGAGGAGGCTCAGTTAGGCCAAACTCCAAGACCTTGGAGCTCTTGCTGTGGTGGCTCGGCCCATGCTGAGTGTGAGGTTCTCAAGGGCTATCCTTGCTCCATCAGGCTCAGAGGTGTCAGATGCTCCCCCTACCCTACCCCTGCCAAGGACAGGAAAGCTGAGGGCTTTGTGAAAAGCTGAGAACGCAGACCATTTGGAATTGTTTTGGTTGCTGTGGGTGTGGGCTTTCTTATTTTGGGAAGGGGAACCTTGACTTTGAAAACTGGCTCTCTCTAGTTATATCAAGTCACTGCGTGAGAGAACAAAGCCCCCCACCCCTTACAAAGAAAATCACTGACCTTACAAAAATGAGTGAAGCTTTTCCTAGAGCTGCAGTTTCCTCCTCATCCCCAACTTGGTTTCCTAAGGATTCCCCGGTAACAACTTCGGGGGACAAGGAGCTTTGAGGAGATAAGAGATCAGGGTGGTGGTGCAGGGAGGAAAAGAAAAAGGAGAAAACTTTTTTTTTTCTGTACGAGTTAGGGACAGGCAGGAGTGAGTGCTCATCTGTTCGTTTTTCAGGTGCAGAAAAGAATCAGCGCTAGCCAGGGCAGGAGCATTCAAACTCGGGTCGGGGTTCTTATTGTACGCTATAACCGAGGCTCCCTCCTCAGCTTTGGCTTACTGGGGTTTACATGTGTATTAGGCAGCCTAAATTAACCAATAAATCTCTTTTATTCATCCCCCAGTTGTATGTAGTCTGCTGTAAATATCCACATGTCTTATAGCTAGGAAATATAATGGAATCCTTTCCCTCACACTGAGTTCAAACAGTAAATAGGAAAAAGATTTATTTGTATGCCCAAATCTAAAGCAATAAATAAAGTCAGAAAAAATCATCATTGCCAAATGAGAAAAGCTTTGGGTTTTTAGGATCTATCTTGGAGGAGGAAAAGAAAGCAGCAGCCCAAGGGGCAGTAGGGTAGAACTGACTTCTCTCTACAACCCAGAACCCTGGTTCACAACGTTTTGCCCTTCCTTCCAGCACCCCTCCCCCGCCCCGCAACAAAGCGAGTACGGAGCATTGTATTATCATATGGGATTTCTTCCCAAATACATTTATGTGTGTGTGGTGCTGGTGGACATAAAATTATCCCAAGTCAGGGACCTAGCAATTTTCTTTAAGTCCAAGGGAAACACTGAAGTCTTTTCTTCTGTTTTGTATTTAGAAAAGACTTGCAATCTAACACTCGCAACATTTTAAAGACCCTTTAAACCCAGCAAGCGGATTTCCGTTCTGCCAATGCTTCCTGATTTATTTCAATAAATGAATCTCTGAATCCAGGAAGGGAATTATTCCAAGACGCTGAATTTGGTGGCCCTGCCTCTCTAGTGGAACACAAAGTGTTTCTCGTTGAAAACATGTCCTTGAAACTCACCATTATTCGCATTTTTTCTTGGTAAACGACACTTTCTTTACATAAATCCCCACCCTCTCTTTAGAGCCCCAGATCTTTTAAAAAGAAAAACTGCAAATGGCAATAAAAAATGAAGGGGGAAGAAAGCTGGGAAAAGAATGCGTTTTTAACTCCTCTTTATTTTTATGCTAAGATAACGCTCTTAATTGGCTTCACGGGCTGAGCTGAACGATCTCAGGACCTGCGGATACATTTGCCAACCGCTCACTGAGCTTCAGATTTTGTTAGCCACATCAGAGTTTTTGCTATGATTCCATCATTTGGCAAACACTTTATAAGCCCAAAATGTCTTTGAAGCACAATAGCCAATGCACAAGTAGTTATTGTTAATCAACCCTTTTTACAAATCTGTTTTGCCTTTGTCCTCTGCAGTTCAAGGCATATTGTTGCCCAGTGTAATGAAATGCAAACCAGATGGGAATGAGACATTTTCATTGTACTTGTCAATCAGGGCTGTGCAGACAGATATATATATACTTGAACTTCGGAGATACAGGCTTAAGTAAATAGGGCTGAACTTGGAGAAGGAAGGAAGGGAATTGAAGGAGCCCTATCGGAATCCACGTTGGGATTAGGAAGAGAGCCCTGAGATGCAGAGACTGGAGTGAAATCCTAGGTTGTGGGCAGTGCTCATCAGCCCAATGTGGGTGAAAGGCTCCTGATGAGTTGTGGTCATGGCCTTCCATGTATGTGCCACACACAAAAAAATCTTTATTGTTCTGAAGGTGCAGGGCTGTTAGTCCCCACCAGTGATGTTGTTCTGCAGCTGCCACAAGGGCAAATCACATCGGAATAGCACTTTTTTTTTTCCAGCTCATAAGAGCTTTAGGAAAAGAACAACAAAAACAACAACAAAAAACCTAACAGCTTTAGTTGAGAGGCAGATAGACCCAAGCAGAAGCAGAAAGACATAAAGACACTTTTGATTTATGCATAGAATTCCTTCTTCAAGGATTTATAGAAAGCATGTAGGAAAAGATTTGCGATACCAACCTTCAGCCTGACACTATGGGACACACACTTATGCTAGACCTCAGTTTCCTTCTAAGCTGCTAAATGCTCCATTCATTCTAAAATATAAATCATATCAGTTTTGAAATAAGTTGACAGAAGGCTTGGACTATCCTTAGACATTTGTCCCCTCATTTCCCTGATTGGAGACAATCTCAAGTGCAAAGTGACAGGAAAGGTTCTGGTAGTGACTCTGGTGCCTGTGTCTGGAGACCTCATTTCCCTAATCCAGGCCTATTCCAACATTCCACCTTCCTCCTCCCATTCTCACTGAGAGGCCAGGCTGCATTTCCTGAAGTTTCTTTTGCCCTAGCTGACAGCTTGAATGCCTGCCCCCTAAAAAAATGCTTTCTTAGACTCCTAAGGAACCTCATATAGCATTTTGTGAAATCAAATTACCTGTTGTTTTTGCACTTGGTCTGGGGTCATTCATGTAGTCGTTTCCTAGTGAGAGGGTGGGAGGAAGGAGCTTTGATATTAAAACAAAGCATGGGGCGTCCCTTTCCTCCCCTTTTTCTCTCCTACCCTGAAACAGGACAAAGTGGGGGTGAATGAGACTGTTTGGTTTGAACTTGAATGGAAACTGCAGCCTGTAAACTATAAGCCAGATCTGGTCCACAGCCTGTTGTATTCCAATGAATCTAAGAGCCAAGAGTGGTTTTTAAAAACATCTTTGAAGGGTTAGAAGTATAAGTGGTAAGAGACAGGGGAGAAAATTATCTGTAGTGGCTGAATGTGGCCTAAAAATTTCCCCTTTACAGAGAAAATTTGGAGATTCTTAGACAAGAGTTAGTACTCTTACTAAGGGCTCAATATTGTTAACCAGAAGGTTTTTTAATTCATTACACCCTCTTAGTGTTCAAGCTCCATTTCTCATGTGCTACATTTTTTTAGCCTCATACCTAAGTTATTTCAAGGGATCCCTTTCACTTTGGAGAAAGGTAAAAAAAAGTAGTCAAAGGAGAAAGAGTGGAAAAGAAAAGTGAGGAAAAGCAGTTGTGAATATCTCAATCAGTGACTAGGTAACCTCTGACCCTGAGGGTGGTTTTATTGTCTTTCTTCTTTGGCTAGAGATACATAGTTTATTGACCCTTTCTGCGTGACTGAATCCTGAGGGGCAACCATGGCTGACAAACCAAGCAAGGCATGTGAGTCCAGACTGAGGCCACAGAGCATCCTGCCTCCAGGAAGCTGGAGGGAAGTGACCCCAATTCCCTAGGGCGAAGGACTTTAAGGAACAGAGAAGTCAGTTGCTTCTCTCCCAACTCAAGTGCCCCTCCTCAGTACGGCCTGCAGTTCACTCCTCTCCACCTTCTGTCTCAGAAACTTTCTCCCCACAACAGATACAGTCAGGAGATGTTTGGATTCCCTCTATGCATTTCCCCCTTCAAACTACAAAAATAGGCTTGGATGGGGGTGTGGCTCAGTGGTAGAATATAGATTTAGTGTTTCGCATGTACGTTGCCCTGGGTTTGATGTCCAACATATACATACATACATACATACATACATACATACATGGATACGTAAAGATAAAGATTCCAGTGTACTTCAAACAGTGTAGTTCTCTTAGGTGTATCTCCTAGACTCCCCTTTTCTTTCATCCCCACACTCATGCCTTCCAATTTCTTTTTTAGGCTGCATCCCTTCTCCCTCAACCCTTACCCCTCAGAGTCAGTTTTGGAGGATTATACTTCACTTTTGATCTGGGCCAGGTTGAAAAAGAAGTCCCCCATCCCCATCCAAGGAGCCACTTTACTCAGATAGAATTGCCAAATGTGACTCTTAGAGGTCAGGGCATGTTGTTGAATTTGAATGTTCAATGAATAGTGATTTTTCTCTTTCAGTTGAAGTATGTCCCAAATACGTACGGCATGAGAGGTATTTATACTAAATGAATCTTCATCCTGTATCAGAACTTTGAATTTAACTGGACATCCTGTGCCTTATCTAGCAATGCTAATTTCAGGAATTTGTTCTAGGTGAACTAAGTGCTCACATCAACAGAGCTTTTATATAAATATGTCCTGCCCTGGTGCTTTCCCAAGGAAGGTGGCCCAAGAGGTACTTCCTGCACATAAAGTTTTCTTTTCTTTTGTTTATTTGTTTCTTTTTTCTTTTTTCTTTTTTTTTTTTTTTTTTTTTTTTTTTTTTTTTTTTTTTTTTTTTTTTTTTTTTTTTTTTTTTGGCTGTACTGGGGATTGAACTCAGGACCCTGTGCTTGCCAGATAAGCACTTACACTACTGAGCTATCTCCTGGCCCTTCAAGATTGTCAAAGATGCCACCGAGGCAAAATCAACTTGAAGACAGGGTAGACCCTTAAGTCTGAGAAGCCAGTGTGGCATTCTCCTGGCTCAAAGAAAGTTGTCTTTCTCTTCCAAAGGCCGAGGAGCCCTGTGGTGAGATTGTTACTTTTGGGCCAGCAGGGGGTGTGATCAGTCATGTATACCTTCTGCAGCCCCTCAGGGACAGCCCCTTGCAATATTCACTGGGGTACACTACAGCGATGACCTATGGTGCAGCCCCTGAGCACATTGACCTGATCTTCTGTTGCCCTTACAAGCCCTGCAGCCTTGGTCAACCTAAAGGCACTGGCTCTGTTCTCCTTGTCTTTGTAGTCTCCTGGGCAGCCCTCCAGGGCTAAAGATCAAGTTTTCCTGAGGACCTAGGGCAGAATGAGACAAGTTTTATCAGTAGGCCTCTATTCTCCTGCTCATAGTTCCATCCTAGCCCCACATGCCACTAGGCCTGTGTTTCTTATCTAGCTATTTGGCAAAGCAAAAGGGAAGAACATGGCTTTAAGTGCTCCTTTGCCCCATCTCTCAGGGCTGGTTCCAAGGGTAGTTCAGGAACATTCCAGAAGCTCCCTCTCCATCTTACCAGTGTAAATGCCCTTTCCAACTTTAGAAATTCTTCCTGATTCTTCTTTCCAGTTTCCTTCTTCCAGAAGTACTTTGAGCTAGTGTTTTACATACTTTTTGGAGTCAAGTGATTTTCCACGACTGACGAATGTAAACTGAAGTTCTTGGTGTATTTTACATATAGCGTTTGCCACTGTAACATCTCTGTACATTTTTCTAGCCTTCCAGTTTCTTTTTTTAATAATTTTTTATTTTATTTATTATTTTTATTCTTGTTTCAGAACCTTTGTTTGTTTATTCACTCATTTTTATGGCCGGCTCAGCCCACCCTGAAGGCAGGGCTGGCACAGCATGTGGTGCCAGGGATTGAACTGCAGTCCCTGAAGCCACCCAAGCTTCCCCAAGCAGGCGCTTTAGACCACTGAGCCATCCCACTGGGGCCCTAGCCTTATAGTTTCTAATAAGGTCCCCATGTCCTCAATGTATCCTCTATTAGATTTATCATTCTCAATTCAAGAGTGATGTTAGTATCTTTTTTTCTCTCAATTTCACACTCCCCTCTCAAACACCTGCTGTCTGTAATGGAATCTCCCTGAGGTTCTTTGAAATATTCAATTGGCCAAATCCACCCCAGAGCTTATGACTCATGCAGTCTAGGTGGGGATCTATATCAGTATCTCTTAAGCTTTCTAGCCGATCATAATGTAAGGAACACTACACCAGAGTGGTTGGCTCTGTGGACCCCTCACATCCTAACCCACATTCTTTCCAGGCTCCACACCACCAGATGTGGTGTCCCTCACATCTGAGGACTCCTATCCTCCTACTAAATGTGCTCTGAGATGAACTTTAATTCTCCACTCCAGACTACTGTCCCCATCTGTCCCATTTTCTTGTGTTTTCTCATGAACAGAAACCTCACCCCAACTTCTGTTTCATTCTCCCTGGTTTCTAGAAATATCCCTTTGCTCTTGTCTGAGTGAAAGAAATCAAAGCATTCTGGTGCAGAAATTTCTCCTGTGCCTGAACCTATTTAAGAGGGCTGTACTTTTGCTGTAACAGAGGACAAGATTTCACTGAGAGATAGCAAAGGATGGAACTAGTTGGAGAAGGATTTTTTTCCTTCTTTTTTCTTTTTCTTTTTCTTTTTTTTAAAGCTATCTCAGGCTGCCTTAAGGGCAGGTCACTGGCTTGTGGAGCTGGGGATTGAACTGTGTCCCTCTGAGCCTGACTGAGTTTGCCAGAGCAGGTACTTTAAACAATTGAGCTAACCCACAAGCCAACCCCAACCAACTAGTTGAAGAACGGGTGTCATCTCTCCATCTCAGCCCATCCAAGATTGACCTTTATTTGGAAGAAAAGAGAATCACTGCTCCTCAGTGTGATACTTTATTCTCTCCTCCCACCCTGGGTAAACTTCCCAGGAGTGGTACCAGGAACCTTAAGCTTCTCAGTTTCGACATAATTGAAAGAAACTCAGCTGCTTAGGTATGCTGCACTTTGGATCAGGCTCCAAGGACATCTGTCTCTGAGAAGCTTTGGAAAGCAGAAAGTGAAGGGAGCAAGGGGGGCAGTTCCAGTCAGAGATTGATTTGAAACTTCAAGGTTTTCTTTTTTTTACTTATATAATTTTACGTATGTAAACAAGTCATTATTTCATCTCACTATACAAAGTATCCGTGGTTTTTATGACATATGTGAAACACTATAGTCTACCATGGAGAACATAGGATAAAATGATGCCATGACTTGCACATAATTCAGCAAAACACTTTGGCATCCTCAAAACAAATGTTGGGCATGGAAATTTTAGAACAAATATTTTAGGATTGCTGCATCAGGTTTGTTTTTGAAAGTTTAGGGAAACTGAGTTTCCTTGTTTTTATTTAAAGATGCCTGCTTTAGTTATGTCTTTCCTAACCCAAATGTATTTCTGATATCTAGTAGGACAAATATCCAGGTTAAACTATATGTAAGAATCTCTCTCCTCTCTCTCTCTCTCTCTCTCTCTCTCTCTCTCTCTCTCTCTCTCTCGCACGCTCTCTCTCTCTCATACCAGACATTGAACTCAGGACCTTGCACTTGCCAGGCAAGCACTTATACCACTGAGCTATCTCCCTGGACCTAGAATCTCTCTTTTTTTGTGAGGCTTCTTTCCTGACAAAATCAGAACATTCATTTATATATTTCATTCATATTCATTTACATATTTCAACTTAGATTTATTATTTTTAAATTCCTAGAATGACTTCTGTCTTTTTTTCTACAATGTCAGTCTTAAAAATCAAGGACTCAATTTAATATTCCCTATATTCTGGTCCTTTTACCATATATTTAAAGATCCTTTGCTTTGGTAGCAATTCTAAGCTTTTTCTTCTTAATTCCACAATTCCACAACTCCCTATAGCATACACACACACACACACACACACACACACACAGAAGGATATCAATAAGAAGCTGTCCTATACTTCTACTTTTCCCTATATAAGCATTATTTCTTGAATCATGTTTCTATTCTACAACTGTGATAAGATTCAAATAATTATTCTGAGTATAAACAAACTACTCTATTGGCTAATTTGGCACTACTTTGTTTATTATATATGTTATTTAATTTTCATTGGCCATTTTTATAATGTAAGTACATTGCAAATAATTTAATGAAAAGAGCCTTGTGAGAATAAAGGAAAGATTATAGTATGCATATGCTGTATAATATGGAATGTTCTGATTTATAGAAGCCATGTGTTAAATTGATTATCTTGACTACTATCTGCAATTGTTATTTTTTTCTTTAAGTTTTTTTTGGCCAGCACTTTAGACCACTGAGCCATCCTGCCGGGCCCCATGACTACTTAAAAGTTTGAGGGCAATTTGGGTACAATTAATATCACATACTTATGTGTCTTGTTATATGGAGAGGATATATAGTTAGAAAGAGAATCCTTAGTCAGGCATGGTGGTGCACATGGGCAATCCTAGCTGTGCAGAAGGCTGAGCAGGATGATCATAAGGTCAAAACTAGCCTGAGCAATTTCCTCAAAACTTGTCTCAAAAACAGAAACTAAAAAAGCAGGGAATGTTAGCCCAGTGTAAGACCCTGGGTTCCATCCTCAGGGCTACACAAAAGGAAGAAGGAAAAATTATTTGTGTTAAGGACCACAAATTTCAGACACTTACACCGGTCCCAATACTTAAACCTAAAACATTTTTTTTGTTGTTGAGAGAAGTTATGGATCCCTCCCTTTCTCAGAGAGAAACAACACCAGAGATCTCCATGGGTGAATAGGCCACTGAGGTGGTCTTCAGTTTTCTTAGCTTTCTGTTATCATTTCCTTGAATTGAAATACACCTGAAGAAAATTGTCCTCTGAGCCAAAGGCAGAAAAGTAGCATCATATGCAGCCACAGGCTTCATCTCATACTGACCCCCAGTCTTCCAGCTTCCAGGCTGAAATCCTTGACCCAATCCTGTCCATTTCCAGTTTCAGTATGAGCATCTTTGGGCAGAGAAGGGGTGTTTGCTTGTTTTTGCCAATTTACCAATTTCCTGCATTTTTTCTTGAGATCTATTAGAAAGTCACATCTGTATAATTCATCTTCCTCCACATGTCACCAGACTCGTCAAGTTTGAGAGTTTTCACATCTCAACAGCACCAGCAGAAGGAACAGAACAGCATGCTCGAGTCTTAAGGCTACAACTTGCCGACCATCATTACCTGCAGACTTGAGTAGCAATGCTGGGAGAGTGCTGCACTAGGCCAGCGTCAGCAGAGCTCAGGGTGGAGCTCAAACTCGGGCCACTGGCTTTGTGAGTGTATGGAGGGAGGGGGTGACTATTGCTGCAACTGAAGTCTGCACAGCTTGCCAGGAAGAGAGGGTGTGATGTGTGTGTGTGTGTGTGGTGTGTGTGTGTGTGTGTGTGTGTGTGTGTGTGTGTGTGTGTCTGTAACAAGGGCCTTATCAGGCTAGCAGCCCATTTTCTCCCTGGCTTTTTTTGAGGGGCTGGGGATGCTCGCGCTTTCCATGAATAGATGCTCGGGCAAGTTCCTCTTCTCCTTGGTCGAAAATCAGAGGATTGGCCGCTCCGAGATCAAGGGAGGGCGAAGTAGTGGGAAATCAGAGCTGGTAAACCAGCAAGAGGGCCAGGACTCCAGAGCTCATCCTGTTGCCTTTCTGTACCTCGAAGCCCAGAGATCAGAGCGGACGAGGGGAGGGGAGGAGCATAGGCTGCTGGGGGGAAGGGAGATTGGAGGTTAATGCGGAGCGGGAGCTATTTGGACCACCTTTCTTCCAATTCGGGTTTGTGGCCGGGAGGGGGATGGGGTGGGGGTAGGGGGAAAGTCGGGGGAGCCTTCTCCTTTTCCTCTCTTCTCTTCCCTCTCATCCTTTTCCCTGGGGCGCTCGAGTCTGTCTGCCTCTTCCAGTCCCAGAGCCTCAACGTGCTTATCCTGGCCCAGAAAGGCAACAGGGACCTGCAAGTTAGGCTCTGAGGCTGGCCGACCCTTCCGCTTTTCCTTAAAGGAGCGAAGGCCTGTAGGGCTTCATCTTCCCTCCTAGTCTGCCGCTGCTCAAGAGGGGCTGTTTAATTAAAGGAGAACCCGCAATGTATACGTCAGATAAAAGCTACGCGCGAATAAACTAATTAAAACATTGTGTTTGCAACACATTTTATTTCTCTCTCTCTCCCTTTTTTGATCTTCTCTGTTTTAAAGAAATGTCATCGCACCATAAAGCGAGCCGTGAAACGCTATTTCCTTATAGTGTGCGGCGCTTTTCAAAGGCTAGTGTGATATATTTTAGAAAAGAGATCCCGCTGTGAAAGCTTGCGTGTCTTCCCTTTACCAAACTAAGCTCTTGTCAATCACACCGAGCCTGGTCCAATCACTGAGATCCCTTTTGGAAAGCAGCTCATCCTGCTGTGCTTTTATACCGCGATCCGCAGCCTGTTTTGATGCATTTTTACCAGCATGTCCAGGGAAATGAATGATGAGGCGGTGGACAGAGCAGGCCTGGCTTCCTGAGCGCCCGCCTGGCCCTAACGAGGCGCCGGCGCATTGTGCGCCGCCCATACTTTCTCACGTGGCGGCCACTTCACTGGGTTACCCCTACCTCAGTCCTACACAGTAATGGGGACCCAGAGCATCAGGGCCTTGAGATCATCTTTTCCTTGGCCACGGGGGAGGGGTTGCCCAGTTTAAATAGCCGTCCTCTTGACCCACCGGCCCACAAAAGAAAGACCAAGTGCAATCTGAAACAACCTCATTCTTAGGGAGTCTTAAGGGTCCCTAAGACTAATCTGTAAGATGCACCAACCACCATGGGCTAGGACAGTGTTCACAGAGCCCTGAGAGAGAGAGGCACAACCACAGACCCTTGCCATAAAATAAAATTGGTGGTCGGGTTGCCTACAATTCCCCTATTAGGACTGTTTACTGGTCTAGTGGGCCAACAGGTATTAGTGCAGGTGCTAGTGGCCTGCCTTGAATTGCCAAGTATAAATTGGCAAACCTCTGATATAGGAGGAAGGCTCTTTCAGAGCCTTTCCTGGAGGCAAGGACAGATTGGGGGCTTCCACCAGGTCCACAGGTTCCCTTCCCCAGTTTTTTTTATCTTTCTTTTTTTGCGGTACCAGGGATTGAACTCAGGACCCTGCACTTATTCTACTAAGCTATTTGTCCCGCCCTTCCCCAGTTTCAACCTCATCCCAGTTTAGCTTTCCTAGCCTTACTCTGTTAGGACTGGGGATAAGTAGAGCTGACCAAATGTGTGTGTGTGTGTGTGTGTGTGTGTGTGTGTGTGTACATGCATGCTCACATGCATGTGTACGTGTGTGATGTGGAAGCTTTTGATCCTCACATTGGCTTCCTGATTCTAGGGAGACAGGTAGAGGAGGCTTCGTGGCCCTCTTTTCTGTCTGCAGTCTGAGTCCTTGCCTGCTTTTATTTACAGTTCCACTTCAAACTTGAATCAAGATATTTCTAAGGTCTCGGGAGATGAACAAGTGCACGCTGAGTATCACCTATGCATCTGTAAAATACACCAAAGTTTCCATAGCTTGGTAGGTGTCTTACCTATTTCTGTCTGATCAGTGATATGCACCCCTTAAATTCAGATTACAGGCTACCTGGAAGCACTGTTTCATTTGCAAGGGACGACAGCCCTACCTCAACCCCAGAACTTGCATTCCCCGTAGAACTATCATTTGTTGGTAGAAGCTTGGGTCCAGTGATGACGAATCAAGGGCACAGGGAGGAGAGTGCACAGCCAGCTCTCTGAAATGTTTGCCCCCTCTTCATTCTCTTTGGTTAGAAGGGAAATCACTGCTCAGCGTTCCTTCTCAAGAGGTCTCTACTGTGACGACTACATCCTCAGACTACCCCACTAATGCCAGAAATAAACTTCTGGCCACCCTTACATCCTGGCCTTCCAGGTTGTGGGGTTGCGTCCACATGGTAGTTGGAAAGCAGACTGGCTGGAATTTCCACCTAATCCTTCTAGGGGCCTAGGTGGCTTTGTCTACATGATCTAGGACTCCTTTCTCCTTTTCCCCACTGCCCACCTAGTGGACAGCAAGTCCTGTGGGTGGGTAGATTCCTTACAGACTCAGCGGCTAGAAGGGAGGTCCCTTCCCCTTGGGAGCAAAATTGTACCTGCTTGGATTCCTTGGGACTTGCTAGTGTCTCTCTGGAGAGAAGCCTGTCTGGGGCTCAAATTTCCAGACAAAGGGTGTCTTTTGCTAAAATGTGCAGGTAGATAGTGGCACTGGAGCAAGTGCCAGGGACCTCCACAGGTTGTTCAGCACAGGATGTAGGCGTGACTGATTCTTCTGCCTCAGTCCAGCAAGTTGATAGGGCTGAGATTTTGCTGTGACTCCAAAGACCTTATCAGTGTCTCTCCTTAAACCACAGATCACATGGACAATTTGAAATACCAGATGCAGTGGGGCAGCGCTATGAATTCGTAGCACTTACTTACTTAAGACATAAAATCCTGAATATATTTGGTTCTCTTGATGAGGGAATCGCCTTCTGCCTCTAGGAAAGGTAATAGAACCCTTCTTACATATTAAATCGCAGCTCTGGGGATCAATATTGAGCGAAAAGGTTTCTACTTGCAGCAGTAAAGAGGTTGCAGCATGAGCACTCATGTATAGATGGGCGACAAGCCTAATGCCTCAGGGAAGGGTGTAGTTTCCCGAACCTGAATGGAAGAATTTAACGAAATCCTAGTCCCGGGTTTGCCCCAAACTGCAGAGGCCACCTTTCCCGGGGTTCTCTCCGGGGGTTTGGGTGTTCAATTCATCCTTTCTAAGGATTCCGTGGCCGGCCAGAAATGCTCAGTCCAAATCTAGCGCGGAGTATTTCCCTCGGACAGCAGTGGCCTCTCCACCAGCCTGCATCTCCGTGTCTGCGAGCCCGCTGCTCTCAGACCGTACTGGAGGGGCAGCCGGACAGCAATGAAGGCCGCAGACCAAGGGGCCTGGAAGATTTATCTACTACCAGTGGGGCAGCGACCGCTCTTTGAGTCTAGCTTTTCACCTGGAGGGTGGAAAACACGTGGGTGCGATCGGGTGCGTGACGTCTAATTTCGAGAGCGAGGACCAGGTCACTGATGATTTCAATACAAATCGGGATCTGGCATTCCAGGTCAGCTGAGCTTCTCCAAGTTGGCTAATGTTGCAGTGATCCGGGACCCTAACCAGGACTCAGCCTCCTTATTGTAAAAAAAAGGGATCTTTCTAGTGCATCTAGCTTAGTACCTGAATTCTCACTAGGAGCCTGGACTCATTCTGTTCCGCGTGTTCTTCTCAAAACTTCTTTTGAGCCCATCTTTGTATAAAATAGACTGTCCTATCTTCCCAGCTTTCCCTATGAAGGCAGTTTTCCACGTCGGGAGTAGGAAGGGGCTGGCGAGATAGCTTAGTAGAATAAATTCTTCCCTAGCAAGCGCAAGGGCCTGAATTCAATCCCTAGTTCCATAAATAAATAAATAAAGGAGCGGGAGGTTGCCGGGGCTTCAGCGCCACAGCTCCTCCCCCACCAGTTCCTCAGTTCAGCTGTTGTGGAGGCCTAGAGTGGCATTTCAGCGGCTTCGAGCGAATGTGACTGAAGTGGGGTGTGGCACCCTTCAGCCCTCTGCCCAGCCTCGCCGAGGTGGCTAATTAAAGGGAGGGAGAGGGCACTTTCCTGAGGTCTTTGTTCTCAGGCAGCCTCTTCAAAAACCGAGGCTTTGATTGCTCGGGAACGGTAAAGATAAGGGGTCTCTAACTCTTGCGAAGCGAGGCCATTCCTAGGCCCTGCACACCTGCTTCCGGAAGTCTGAGGCCTAGAGGACCCTGCACCCGGACTCGTGTTCCGAAGCAGCGCTGCCTGGTGTGAAAGCGCACAGTGGGGAACACAGCGCGAGTAGTTTCTTTACCGCAGTGCGATACCCTTTCCTCAGTGGGGCCTCTTCTGCCCCGCATGTCAGAGAAAGGCGGGGGAGGGGGCAAGAGTGCCAGCGACTCTCTAAGGCAACACTGGCGTGACGTGACGTTTGTATGGCATGGAGAAGTCGGGCTACTTACCTATCCCACCGCCATCCCCATCGCTGTCCCCGTGGTCACTTCCCAATCCGTTCCTTCTCGGTTTTCTTTCTTCTATCCTGGCACTGTCCACTGCATCTCAGGCAAAGAAGAGGTGGGAGGAACCTTCCCCTGCCCTTCCTGGGGTCAAGAGTCCGGGAAGAGCGTGCCTGGAGCAAACAGTGCTGTACACAGAGGGCCATCTGACCTTAGGGACCTCGGCACGCCCCTCCCCCGCCCCTGCCAAGATCTTCAAAGTCTGGCCTCAAAAAGCCATGGCTTCCCTCAGTTCTGCTTTGCCAATGCGCCAGACTGGCCCTTTGGCCCTTTGCACTTGTAACTTTTCTAAACTTCCGTGTTCAGCAAATTGTCATCTGTTAGCATTTCCTTCCACTCCTATCAAAGTCGCCTGTCCACCTGATTCTCCCTCTTTAAACTGGACCTCAGTTTGAATGACACAGGTAATGAGATCTGTCCTGACAAGCAAGAAAGCATTTCGTTTACACCCATTTAGCTTTTTTTTGTCAGGTGTGAAATACAAATCATCAAAAAGAACCCCTTTCGTTCCTGTCCTTCGAGGGTGATACTATCTTCTTCCTGTGACACACAGGGAAACTGAGCAGAAGGAACTTACTTCCAAATGTTCTCAACCCAGGAGCTTCCATCTCCACTGAATGTGATGTAACCCTAAGTATCAAGTACCAGGTATTAGTCTTTCTCCCTTTTATCCTGTGTCTGGAAGGGAAATTCCAAAATTGAAGGGAATGAAGGCTTTGAATGGGAAAGGTTTACGGCATGCCTTAGAGTCAGGCATTGGTAAATTCCTCTCATTAGCTACTAGACCTGGAATCAGGTGTAGACTTCCTCTGAGCAGCAATCATTGTTGTGGGGGATAAAAAAAAATCCCTTGAGTTTCTTGCTCATCTTTAAATTGGGAATGCTGATCATCATTTATCTCCCAATTGAGCCAACAACAAAAAATGGTAAAATATCTTTAATAGGATACAGAATGATGTACTGTTGAAATTAGCTGGACCTAGGCGACTAAGAAGCTTGTGAGGAGTCTTTGTCACCTGAGGTGCTAAGCAAGACACCTGAAGTCTAAGTAGCAAGTAGAAAGGGTGGAAGGGTGAGGAGGGATGCTCCAGACCTTCCCACCTTTGCTATCTCAGCCTGCAGCATCCTGGTCAGCAGAAGCACAAAGTCTGTTGGAGTCAGCAAGCCTGCCTAGTGCACCTGAAAGCTGCTAGCATCAGAAGAATCGTAGCTGTTCAGAATATGTCTTATATTCCAGAACACCTGGAGATGCAGCAAGTGGCTTTGGCTATATGTAACCTGCATCTTTAGAACGCACAGCGAAACATCATTGTAAACAGTGCAGTACCTGCACTGTAGCCACTGCCTAGGCTAAAAACCAGCAGCCATTTCTGAGGTCTTGCACACTGCGATAGTTTGGCGGAGAATTCCAGCCAGCACGCAGCTGGAGTCTTTACCAAAGTAGTTTGCCTTGGCCTTAAGGGTTCCTACCTTCTTGAAGAGGAATGGCCATGGTTCTCTTTTGGCTTTGCAAAAGTTAAGACAGGAAAAACAGGGTGCCTTCTTTCACTTATGAGAGTGGCTCAGGACAAAGTGCCCAGGAGCAATTGAGCAAATAAATAAAAGCTGCTCTAGTCTGGACATGCATCTCTGACTGGCTAATCTGGGACATCCTGAGCAGCTTCAGGCCAAGAACCCAACTGCATAGTATGGGAAGCCATGAGATTAGTCTCCCTGTTCATGTGGAGAACAGTGGCCCATACTCTCCCTATCTTGAAACTCACCAATCCTACAAGAGTTCAACTTGATGCCACACCCTCTGCCAATGTAGATTATGGAGAATCCAGTCTGGTCTATGGATCCTACCAAAAAAACCCACTTTTCTCTATTTCTTTTTCGCTCCCCTTTTTCTGTTTGTTGTCTTTCACATATGTCATTCATGAAGTCATGCATCTACTCATTCACTCTTTAAAAAATATTAGTACATGTTTATTTATTTTTTAGACGTTTTTGTTTTATTTTATTGTATTTTTTTGTTTCAGAACTATTGTTTGTTTATTTACTCATTTTTATTCACTCATTTTTTCAGCCCATCCCGAGGGCAGGGCTGGCGCAGCATGTGGTGCCAGGGATCGAACAGCGGTCCCTGAAGCCACCCAAGCTTTCCCAAGCAGGGCTTTACACCACTGAGCCATCCCGCCAGGCCTCCTTTCTTTTTAAAAAAATTTTTATTTTATTTATTATTTTTATTCTTGTTTCAGAACTCTTGTTTGTTTATTCACTCATTTTTATGGCCGGCTCAGCCCGCCCCGAGGGCAGGGCTGGTGCAGCATGTGGTGCCGGGGATCGAACCGCGGTCCCTGAAGCTGCCCAAGCTTCCTCAAGCTGGCGCTTTAGACCACTGAGCCATCCCGCCGGGCCCTACATTCCTTTCAGCATGGAAGGAGCATTGATTTTTCACCATAGCCAAGCCAGCATTTAGTATTGTTTGATTTCCTAAATGTTTTCTGTTCTTTCTGGAGTAAGATGGACTCTTAGGGTTGCTTTAATTTGCATTTCTCTAATGGGCAGAGATGTTGAGCACTTTTCATATATGTTGGTCATTAGTATTTCTTCCTCTGTGAAGTATCTGTTCATTTCCCTTGCCTATTTCTTGACTGCATCTTTAATTTCAGATGGTTTAATTTTTTGAGTCCTTTGCATATTATAGATATTAATTCTTTGTCTGAGGACTAGTTGGCAAAAATTTTTTCTATTCTATATGTTGTATCTGACTGATTCTTTTGCTGTATAAAAGCATTTTTAGAGGGCTGGCCAGATAGCTCAGTGGGTTAAAGCCTAGGCTGATGCAGGGACCCAGGTTCATTCCCTGGCCTACTGTGCTGGCCCCACCCCAGGGGCACACTGAGATGGCAAATGAGACTGGGCATGGTGGCCCGCAACTATAATTCCAGAGTTTGGAAGGCTGAAAAAAGGAGAAACACTACAAGTATGAACTGTGTAGTGTAAGTGCAAGGTCATGAGTTTGGTCCCACACACACACAAAAAAAATGAACTGTATAGTGAGACCCTGTGGACCCCATACTAAATAGAAAAATAAAATAAAGTAAAAATGAAAAGTTTTTAGTCTGACACAAACTTATTCATTGATTCATACTGGTGCTTCTTGTGCTATTGAGCTTCTGTTTGAAACTCCTTTCGCACACCTATATTTTTAAGAGTTTTACTTATTTTGTCTACCAGAAAGTTGAATGTTTCTGTCTTAATGTGAAGATCTTTGATCATTTTAATTTTAATGTAGTGTATAGTGAGAGGAAAAGGTCCAGTTTCATTCTTCTGCAAAGAGGTAATCAGTTTTCCTAGAACCACTTGAGTAGGCTATCTTTTATTCCAACTATGCTTTTCACCTCTTTGTCAAAGATCGAATAGCTGAATGTGTCTGGAGAAATTTTTGAATCTTTGATTCTGTTCCACTGACCCACATATCTGTTTCCATTTTAGCACCATGCAGTTATTATGTCTGTTTCTTTGCAGTATAATTTGATGTCAGGTATGGTTATGCTACCTGCTTTACACTTACTGCCCAAAATTACTTTTGTTATTCTGAGTCTCTTTTGGTTTCATGTGAATTTTAAGATTCTTTTCTCTGGCTCTGTAAAACATTCTGTTGGTGTTTTGATTGGGATGGCATTGAAATAGAATGGTTTTGGAAGTGCAACCATTTTGACAATATTGGTTCTACCTATCCAGAAGCAGGGGACATATTTCTATTTTCTGATATCTTCTTCAATCTACTTCCTTGGGGCACTATAATTTTCTTTGTAGAGGTCTTTTAATTCCTTGGTTAGAAATTCTTAAGTATTTCATTTTCCTTGAAGCTACTGTATTCATTCATTCTTTTTTTTTTTTTTTTTTTTGGTAGGACTGAGGTTTGAACTCACGACTTTGCACTTCTCCTTCATTCTTAGCTTCTCACAAGTCCTGTGGTCAGTGCAGAGAATTCTATCTCAAACCACTTTAGTTAAGTTTGGGTCCCTTTATCTTGCTCCTGGCTGACTTCCTAATCTGGAAGAAGTGACATAAGAGCTCTAAACCTCACTCTCTACATCTGTGAAGGGACATGAATGACGTTGCCTTCCTTTGGGTTTTCAGGTGAATTAAATGAAGTAGAGTTGAGGGGCATGAAATAGAGGCATCAAGCATTAGTTATTAACGTGTATAAAGTAGTCTGTGATCAAGAGACCTCCTCTGTCATGTGTCAAAGAAAGCCAGTGGCTCAAATAGATTCGTGTGCTTCTCTAGATTTGTGAAATCTTTGAGAAAAATATATTGAATAGAACCATTTTTGAAATTTCATAGACAAGCCAGATATGGTGATGCACATCTGTAATATCAGTAATCTGGAGGCTGGGGCAGGAGAATCACCAGGAGTTCCAGGCCAGCCTGCGCTACACAGTGAGTTCAAGCCCAGCCTGAATTACATAGTGAAACTCTGTCTCAAATACAAACATCTCAGAAGCAATGAGTATATGATTACAACACCTTATTACACCTGCCATTATATCAAGTGATAGCGGCTCTTTTGCCACCCTCAGATACCAAAGAGCAATTCCATGACCACCTGAACATAGCCCTAACTGAGTTACTGTCAATCAAATCATGGTCACCTTCCACCTCATAATAAGGAAGACCTCACTTTATTCAGTGGACTATCATCCCATAGGGCAGCTGAAGATCCTGTCACATGGGGAGGGGGAATCAATAGAATGAGTCTTACCTTCATTTCCATTCCATTGTATCCTCTGGTTAGTGAAATGGATATGAAAGAACTACCAGGGGCATCCCCACATGTGTGTGTGGGGTGACAAAACAATTTAAGGAACTAGAGGTAAAGGTGTTGAGGGAGAACCTCTAGCTACTTTTAGAGTGGGGGTTGGGAAGTGTATGGAACTCCTGCAATGTCATGAACTTTCCCTTCCCTATCACTGCCTGGTTCTCAAAAACTCTGCTCTCACCTCTAACTATACACTCAGGTCTGGTAGTAACTCTAGTTCCCTGGACCATAGCCCCACCAGAATTCAGGAAAAGGGAACTCAAGAGAGTAGGGGAATAAAGACAAAACTCAACAACTGAATGTTGCATTTAGCTAATGAAGTATCCTTAGACAAGTCACTTAAGCTATGCTAGCTGTTGTTGTACATACTGTAATTCTGAGATAGGTGGATTTGATGACCATTATGAGCCTTTCTGCTCCTGAGGATCAGTGACCACCATCCTGCATAAATGTTAAGATCCATTTGGATAGCAACGAAAGTATCTGAGATAGAGCTAAATGAGATGTAGAGTAGAGAAAATGTGGTAATTACATTCCTTTGTATTATTTCTCTGCAAAGTTTATTACCTAAAAGAATCACTATGGAAAAAACTCTGTAATTCATTACTTCAAGAACTCAGGTCAAGAGAAGGTAGAGCTCCACAGAGAAAATAGAGGCAAATTGTTATGACCTGGTGAAGTTGACATGACTTCTTTGCCTGGGCCCATGTTAATCTCAGGACTAAGCTGAATCTGTCAGCCATAGCTGAACAGTTTCATACTTTAACTGTCCTACATGTCACGTCTCTGGGGCAGTTAATCTAGACTCCTGTTGTTTATTGGATTAGCCTCACTGTGTGTAGTGCTTTCAGTTCTACCAAGAATTCACTGACAGAAAAATAGGTGGGATATTTTTCTGCCTGTTCTTTGCACAAGGCATGCATACTGCATCTGTATCCTGGACTTTCCAATCAATCCCCATTATGTGGTTGTAAACCAAGGCCAACAGACACCTCTGGCGGCATCTTATTCTTTCCAGCATAGGCCTTGTAAATGAAATGACCCTGGGGGTGCCCAAAGGTCCATCAGCATAACCAAGCATGTCTCTCACAAGGAACATTTTCTTGATTGAGAATAACATCCAGTATGGGGCATCAAGCCCAAAGACTCTCTACCACTGAGGTACATCTCCAGTCATTTTATTCTGTATTGTCATACCAGGTTTTATTAAGTTGCCCATCCTGAGCTCATGCTTACAATCTTCTTGCCTTAGCATCTCAGTAGGTGAGATTATAGGCAGGTGTCATTGCTATTGGTTTGGCTCCATTTAAGTTATTAAAACGTCTCTTGTATGCACTTCAAACAGTTCATTTTATTTTATTTTATTTTTATTTATTTTTTTTTTTAACAGTTTTTTTTTTTTTAATTATTTTATTTATTTATTTTTTCTTGTTTCAGAACCTTTGTTTGTTCATTCACTCATCTTTATGGCCGGCTCAGCCCGCCCCGGGGGCAGGGCTGGCGCAGCATGTGGTGCCGGGGATCGAACCGCGGTCCCTGAAGCCGCCCAAGCTTCCCCAAGCAGGCGCTTTAGACCACTGAGCCATCCCACCGGGCCCCTCAAACAGTTCATTTTAAAATCAAAGACTTCCTTATGCTTAGAAAGCCGCACTTGTGTCTGAGAATATTTTTTGTTAACTTTTAAACATTGTTACATTCTTTGTGTGAAAAATGTATAAACATGTGTATGAGAAAGGAAAGGGAATTCTAAACTATTCTGGCATCAATTGATTATGATTTGGCTCATATTTCTGTTTAACTGAACAACTGAATGTCTTTGTCTTTTCCTGCATCTTCCAGGAAAGCAGTTGACCAATGAGCTTTTAACTGTTTTTGGTATAGGTCTTGCCAGGTTGCCCAGGATGACCTCAAATTTGTAATCTGCCCATCACAGCCTCCTGGGTAGTCAGGCGTATAGATGAGTGCACAGCTGAACTTTTTAAACATGCATTTTGGGGTCCAGGGAGATAGCTCGGTGGCACAAGTGCCTGCCTGGCAAGTGCAAGGTCATGAGTTCAAACCCCGGTCCTAAAAGAAAGAAAGAAAGAAAGAAAGAAAGAAAGAAAGAAAGAAAGAAAGAAAGAAAGAAAAAAGAAAATGCATTTGGTTCTTACAGGGTCTAACTATGCAGCTTGGACTCATGGTGAACCTCCTGCTTTAAGCCTCCCCCCAAGCTACGATTACAGATGTGCAACAACATACCTGGACTCTGACCAGCTCTGATCACCCTAGTGGCGGAGCTGAGGCAGTGTGTGGTGCCCAGGGATTGAACCATGGTCCCTGTGCTGGCGGCCTATGCGTGCTTAAATAGGCACTTTAGTCCATGTAGCTATATTGTTGGCCCCAGAGTTGAATATTTTGATATTTCAATAAACACTTTATTTGACTCAGGGTATACAGCCACACTCAGGTTCTCCTTTGTTTTGGATTTCAGAGGAAAGGAAAGGAACATAGATAGGGTATGGCTGGGAACATATCATGTCTCTGATATGATTCTTGTCATGTGAGGCTCGTGTCCATGGCTTTGCAATGCTGCATGCCTAGGTAGTTGCTTTAAATATAATATTGGGGAAATGGCATTTTGCTGTTAGCAATCTGTGTTTGACCTAGAGAGGAAAAAGACTTGTTCAAGTTTCTAGAGTTTGTTTTTATGGTCATTTATACCTGGAATCCGCCACCAGTTTTACAAATAAATGAATCATCTTGCTTTGATAGGTATGGATATCCGATCATGTTTCCTACTATTTGTGGGTTTCTAACTTGAATTTTCTTTGTGATTTAATTTCCTGAGTATATCCTATATCAATTCTACTACATGTACATATCATCTATAACATATTTCCTTAAGTAAAATGCATTTCAAACTCTAACACAGGATTTTTTTGTGTGTATTTTAGGGAAGGATCTACAGGGTGTTCAGGGTCTTACTACTAGATCAGATTCGTAGTGATCTACCTGTTTACAGCCTTGCAAGAGCTGGGATTACACCACCACGCCCCTTCTCAGTTGCTGTCTCAGTGTGCCCTAAGGGCCGAGCTGGCATGGCAGGTCTGGGGATCAGGGACCGAACTCCTGGCCCCTGTGCCTGCATGTGGGTGCTTGAATCCGCTGAGCTATTTGGCTAGCCCTAGGATGTTGTACTCAATAGCGAGAGGATAAATAGCAATTATAATCATTTAAACTCAATATTTATATAAACAAGAAAGACAACCTCAGAAGAATTGGTACTAGTCTCACTAGTGGTATACCATCTACGTGGCCATGTTAAATTTCCCAAGAGTTGCTTGATTCATTTGTAAAGAAAGTACACTGATTGAAGATTTAATATAAGGAAACTTCCAATACAAAATCTTGCACCTAGGAAAATTACTTAAAGCTCTATTTATTTATTTATTTATTTATTTATTTATTTATTTATTTTCAGAACCAGGGATTGAAGTCAGGCCCTTGTGCTTGACAGGCAAGCACTTATTCTACTGAGCATTCTCCCCAGCCTGTAAAGCTTTATTTAAAAGAATTTTTTTTCTGTCACCTGGGTGTGGCGACACACACTTATAATCAAAACTATTCATAAAACGTAGGCAAATGAATCTTCCATTCAAGGCCATCTCAGACAAGTTAAGGAGGCTCCAACTCAAAATAAAAATGAAAAAAGTGCTGGGGTTGTAGCTAAATGGCAGAGTACTTACCTAGCCTATTCAAGGCCCCGAGTTTTCTAGTGCACAGACACACACACACACACACACACACACACACACACACACACACACACACGGAAGTATAGTCTTCCCTTTACTGTATCCTAAAATCATAGCCAAGTGTATGATTTAAACTCATAAGAATTGTTCTGTTAGTTCCACGAGAAGAAATATTTCTACCAATAATGTTTAGAAAAGTTATCATGTCTGCATCTTTACTCAGAACAACTACTATGAAGACAACAATGTGAATTGTATTATATGTGGTTGTCCTACTAACATGTTGTGAAACCGTCCCATTGTTATTTCTTATTAAAAGTAAAAACAAAAAAAAAATTATTGCTATTGATGGAGCCAGGCATGGTGGCAAGTGCCTGTTATCCCAACACTTGGAGGGTGAGGCAGGAGGATAGCAGCACATTCAAGGTCAGCCTGGACTGTAACGTGAAATGAAAGCCAACTAAACTGCATAGTGAAACCCTTTTTCAAAAAGATGATAAATAAAATAAAGTAAAATAAAAGTGTTTTAGCTTAGTAGGGTGGCGCCTGCCTGGCAAGCACGAGACCCTGAGTTTAATTCTCAGTACCTTCCCAAAAAGAATTACTATTGTTGGGACAGCAGATTATTTATAGGCACTCAATGGCATAGGATAGATGACATCTAAGATAATGTGGGAATTCTTAACACAGTGACAGTAAGCTCAAGGAGTTCCAAAGCCTGTAGAAATGTGTATTTGGGTGTGTGAGTGCTTTTCTTTAAAAATGTGAAGGAAACTAGGATATATAAAGAAATCAAAATCTTAACAAAAGAAGAAATGATTCCACCAAATATGGGTTAAACAAGCTGTGCAGATGCTTCTCAAAGGAGAAAAATACAAATGGCCAATTAATACGTGAAAGCCCTTAACATCTTTAGCCGTCTGAGAAATGCAAAATCAAAACTACACTAAATGCGTAAGAAAGCTAAAGCCAACCGCAAGTGACATTCTAATTTGTCCCAGTCAGGATGCTATTATCAGGAAAACAACAAACCAAAACCAACCAACCAAACAAACAAAATCCAATAAATGTTGGCAAGCATGCAAGGGAAAGAAAACCTTCTACTTTGTTGGTGGGAACGTAAACTAGTGCAGCAACCATGGAAATGAGAACGGAGTTTCCTCAAAAAAGTAAAAATATAGTTACCATGTAATTTGGCAGTCCTTCTCTTGTACATGTATCCAAAGGAAATAAGATCACTATGTTGAAGCAGCATCTGCCTTCCCACAATTATTGCAGCACAATTCACAATAGCTGTGACATACAATCAGCTCAGGTGTTCATTAATGGATGAATGGATAAAGAAATATATATATATATATATATATATATATATATATATATATATATATGTCATCATAAATAAAAAAGGAGATCTTGTCATTTATAGGAAGGTGGATGGAAGATGACATTATGTTAAGTGAAATTAGTCTGACTGATTATTTTTTTCTGACTGATTATTATATTTTCTTTCATATGTGAAAAGTAAAAATCTTAATCTGAAAATAGAAAAAAGGGACCAGTAGGGCAAGGAAATGGGACCGAGGCAAAGGGAGACAGTGGAGAACAAAGCAGAGATGGATGTGGATACACGTAGAAAAATGTCTCAGTAAAACCCATGAATGTGTAGAATAAATATTATTTACTAGTAATAAAGACTTTTATGAAAAAATGCAAAGAGAGTTGGAAAGAGGTTTCTACAGATGAGATAAGGCTGATCAGCTGAGGTGGCCCTTGCCTATAATCCCAGAATTTTGGGAGTCTGAGAAAGGAGGATCACAACTTCCATCCCGCCTAGACAATTTAATGAGACTTTGACTCAAAATATAAAAGGACTGACCATGTAGGTCCATGGTAGACCACCCGTGAGCACGATCCCTAGCACCACATACACAAAAAGGGTGAGGTTGCACAACCAGACATAAAGGTAAGTTATTTCTACAATTTGTTTGCAAATTCCTTGGAAGACTGACATCATTGTGTTGCCATGAACATATTTCACAAATTTAGGGGCTGGCGCGATAGCTCCATAGCACAAGTGCTTGCCTGGCAAATGCAAGTTCATGAGTTTGAACCCCAGTCCTGAAAAACAAAAAAATTGAGGTCTAGCTAAACCAGGGTCCACAATGCATGCCTTTAATGCTAGTATTTTTTTTAAAAAAAATTTAATTATTTATATTTTTGCAGCAAGTCTCCCAATGCAGTTTGTTTATTTATTTATTTATTTATTTATCTTGTTTCACAACTCTTTTTTGTTTGTTTATTTATTTTTATAGCCGGCTCGGCCTACCCTGAGGGCAGGGCTGACGCAGCATGTGCTGCTGGGGATCGAACCTCGGTCCCTGCAGCTGCCTGCAGGTGCTTTAGACCACTGAGCCATCCTACCAGACCCAATGCTAGTCTTTTGGGAGGCTAAGGCAGAAGAGTCTCGACTCTGAGCCTAGCCTGGGAAATTGAAGAACTTAGTGAGACACTGTCTCCAACTTAAAAAACAAAAAACTAAAATTAAAAAGGACTGTCGGTGTAGTTCAGTGCAAATTCCTTGCATTAAATTACCAATAAAGCAAAATGAATGAATGAATGAATGAATGGATGGATCAATGAATGAATGAGTGAATGAATACAAATTACAGTGTTGGGTATGTACCTTAGTTGGAAGACCCTGGGTTCAATGTCTAGTACATAGGTAGGTAGGTAGGTAGGTAGGTAGATAGATAGATAGATAGATAGATAGATAGATAGATAATAGATAGATAGAATAGATCTTAAAAATAAAATATTAAGCCTGGTGAGTCTTGCATAGTTAGAAACATGTCTTTGTGAAAATGACAATGTCCCACCTCTGCAATCTTAATCCTGCCTTTGCCAGCAAATGTTTTTAAATGGAAAGATTCATACGAATGACCTGAGTAATTGGCCATATTCAGACATACACTTAACATGTCATTCTTGTGCAGGTGCCATGTTAATCTTCTCTTGCTTGTTCCAGTTTTAACATATGTACTGCCTAAGTGAGCACTAGACATTTATGCTTAGAAAAGAAATAAGTTGACAGTTTATACAACCAAGGGCAGCAGGTTCTGGCTGATACTCAGTACTGGTGGTGACAACTGCTTCCTGGTTAATCAAACATTGGCGTATATAGCACTGACCATGGCGAGCCACCAGTGATGCCCAGTCCAGGATGGTGTCTTATAGTAACATGTATTCTAGGGTGAACACCTGATCCTGGCACTCCTAGAGCGATATTATAAAAGAAGTCATGTGATTTCAACACAGAACTCATGAACAGCGCAGAACTCAGACAATTATGCAAAATAAAGTTGTTACTACATCGTCTTTAACCTAGACTTCCCAAACTGAAAATTGTGTGAAGGGGTTGCAGCAAAAAGGGGAAAGAGGTGCTGGAGAGACAGCTCCATGGAACAAGTACCTGCCTGGCAAGTGCAAGATCACGAGTTCGAACCCCAGTCCTGTCAAAAAAATGGGGGAAGGAAAGGAGGACATAGGCAGCTTTATGCTAATACTGTCCTTCCCAGTAAAAATGACGCTCTATGGATTTCTTCCCCCTGTACTTTGGAGCATAGATATCCATGAGCTTTGTCTTTCTTACATTCCTTAATTTTGCTCTCACTTCCTCTCTATCTGGCACTTTGTTTCAATTTTTTTTTTTTTTTTTTTTTTTTTTTTTTTTTTTTTTTTTTTTTTTTTTTTTTTTTTTTTTTTTTTTTTTTTTTTTGTGGGTCCAGGATTTGAGCTCACGACCTTGCACTTGTCAGGCAGGCACTTGTGCCATAGACCTATCTCCCTAGCCCCTTGTTTTTTGTTTTGTTTTGTTTTGTTTTTACTGTGTACTGTGTAGCACCACTCACTTCATTACATTAGCCTATTTATTCCAATCTAATATCTTCAAAATATGGACATTCCTGTTCCTCAGTATAAGTCTAAATTCATAATCAGTAGATCGCTTATCATGCTGAAAACATACTGAGGAAGGAGTATTTTAATATGTTCTTTGCAGGAAAAGCTCAAACGTGACACTGACCATCTGAATAAAGAATACATCATTTAGCTATTCAGCCAATCATTATTCATCTGAGATTGTTTCTACTCTGTACCAACCACTGTGGCAAGACTGTGGGGCACATAAATATCCTTTGTAAAGTAAGATGGGAACATGAGGTTTGATTCCATTCTGCATTCTTCCATGCATGAAATATGCACTGTATAACGACCAGAAATTGTCAGGCTTCACTCTAGATGCTGAGATACAGAGATGAATGAAAGACAGACTCTTCTCTATAGGAACTCACTTTGTAGAAGAGAGGGACAGACACATAGACAGATAAATACAAGGCAGCTTTCTGCACTAGCACATGCTAATTCTGTTCTTTCCTTATTAAAACTAGTACAGGGAGCTGGGGAGATAGCTCCGAGGCACAAGTGCCTGCTGGGCAAGTGCAAGGTCGTGAGTTTGAACCCCAGTCCCACAAAAAAAAGAAAAGAAAAGAAAAGAAAAAAAAAAAACTAGTACAAAGCCTCCTGAATTCTAAGGAGAGCTCTAGGAGAAATTCTAGATTGAAGGGAATGATCACATAAGTACTCATCCTCTCCTTTCTCATTTCTTCTTTCTTCGGAGTTTCTGTTCTTTGAGTTCTCAATGTCACTATTCCCCATTAATTCTTTGATTTTTCTACACTGTATATTGAACCCAGGGCCTTTGCCCTGAGCTACATCTCTAACACAACCTTTTCAGACAGGGTCTTCTCTTCCCAAATTGCCAATTCTGGGAATTTAGTTGGAGAACTACCATACCTGGCTCATTTAACTACTTTTCAGTGTTAAATTTAGTTGCACATAGTACATTCACAGGGTTGTGAAACATCAGCTTCGCCCAAGTCTAGAACTTTTCCACCATTACAAATAGAAACACTGGGGCCTGGCAGGATGGCTCAGTGGTCTAAAGCACCTGCTTAGGAAAGCTTAGGCAGCTTCAGGGACCACGGTTTGATCCCCGGCAACACATGCTGCACCAGACCTGCACTCAGGGCAGGCTGAGCCATCCATAAAAACAAACAAACAAACAAAAGTTCTGAAACAAGAAATAAAATAATAACAAAACAAACAAACAAATAGAACACTACAACCACTAAATATGAATTCCTCATTGCCTCTTTCTTCAGCCCCTGGTAACTACTATTCCACTTTCTGTCTTTAACCAGTATTCTGACTATTGTAAGTGTCACAGAGAAGTAGAATCAGATGAGATTTGGTACATCCAGGGTGGTATAGCCGAAGAGAAGAATAATAGAATGTTTTTCCTATTTACTTACTCTTCTTAGCATCAAAGTTTCATGTTTCACAATTCACCCTTATTGCAGAATATATTAAATTTCATTGCTTCATTCTGTTGTGTATGTATTGCATTTTGTTTACTTGTTCACTGATGGGCAGTGCTTAAATTACATTCACCTCTCAGCGGATATGAGTAATGCTGCTATGTACAAATACCTGTTTGAAGCAATGCTTTCAAGTCCTTTGGATACCTGACTAGAAGTAGAATTATAGTGCCATTTGATAGTTTTAAGTTCAACTTTTTGAGAAACTACCAGACTGTTCTCTATATGGTGACACCATTTAACATTCTTACCAGCAGTGCAGGAAGGTTCTAGTTTCTTCACATCCTTCCCAACACTTGTGTTTCCTTTTTTGAAAAGTTATGACTATCTGACGGGCCCAGTGGGGTGGCTCAGTGGTCTAAAGCGCCTGCTTGGGAAAGCTTAGGTGGCTTCAGGGACCGCGGTTCGATCCCCAGCACCACATGCTGTGCCAGCCCTGCCCTTGGGGCAGGCTGAGCCGGCCATAAAAATGAGTGAATAAACAAACAAAGGTTTTGAAACAAGAAAGAAATAAAATAAATAAATTCTAAAAAAATAAATAAAAGCAAATCAATCATTTAGAGAGAGAGAGAGAAAGAGAGAGAGAGAGAGAGAGACAGAGAGACAGAGAGAGAGAGAGCAAAAAGATAGTACCTTGGTGTGGATGTGCATCCCCACCTTTTTTTTTTTTTTTTTTTTTTTTGTCTTTTTGAGACAGGGTCTCGCTATGCAGCTCAGGCTGGCCTTGAGCTCATGTTTGTAGCCCAGGCTGGTCTCAAACTCGCTCTGATCTTCCTGCCTCAGCCTCTCACGTGCTGGAAATACAGGCGTCCACCTTTTTCTTGATGAACTTGAGGGCACACTTGTCCCTGGAGATCTTGTACGGCCCGAAGCCGCACACCTCCCGGTTCATGTCCCACATGAACTTGGTATGTTCAGTGAGGCATCCACAAGGACAGTTGTGCCTCGTTTGGTTCACAATCTTAGTCACCTTGTGGCCCTCATGGAGGTCCATGGCCATGGGATAGCACAGGGTCATGACAACTATTCTTCAGTGGTTGCTGTGGTAGAAGGACTGAATAGATATTTCTAAAACGAAGATATACAAATACTCAACAAGCACATGAAAAATATATTCAGCATCATTACTCCTCTAGAATGTAAAGTAAAGCCACAATGACACACCACCTTGCTCCCACTCAGATAGTCATAACTTTTCTTTTTAAGTTTTTTTAATTATTTATTTCTTTATTTCTTGTTTCAGAACCTTTGTTTGTTTATTCGCTCATTTTTATGGCCGGCTCAGCCCGCCCTGAGGGCAGGGCTGGCGCAGCATGTGCTACCTGGGATGGAACCACGGTCCCTGCAGCCGCCTAAGCTTTTTTTTTTTTTTTTTTTTT
>PVJA010018462.1:0-39874 GCA_004027025.1 Myocastor coypus | reverse complement strand
TCTCTCTTTCTCTCTCTCTGTCTCTGTCTCTGTCTCTCTCTCAGTCTCTCTCTCTCTGTCTCTCTCTGTTTCTCTCTCAGTCTCTGTCTCTCTCTCTGTTTCTCTCTCTCTGTCTCTCTCCCTGTCTCTCTCTCTCTCTCAGTCTCTCTCTCCCTGTCTCTCTCTCTTTCTCTCTCTCTGTCTCTGTCTCTGTCTCTGTCTCTCTCTCAGTCTCTCTCTCTCTCTCTCTCTCTCTCTCTCTCTCTCTCTCGCTCACTCTCTCATAGAGCATGAATGGACCTGGATAGAAGCAAGGGCAACGCGCTGTACCAAAGAAGCCCAAGTGGGCTCCGTGCTCTCAACTCCAGCGGTGCGCTGGGCTCCATCCCTTCTGCAGATCCAGGGGCGCTGCATGCTGCCACCACGAGGTCGTCTGCTTTCCTTGCTGTGGTCCCCTTCTGCCCACAGACCTAGCATGGCCGTTCTTGTCCTGCCTACACTGCCCCAAGCCTGGTTCTCTCCTTGCTGTCGTCTCCGCGCGCTTTCTCCTGCGCGGCACGCTCGCGCCTGCACCTGCGCTGCCTCTCTGTCTCGCACAAGGCAGAGTCAACGTCCGTCTCAAATCCAGACACCTCGCGGCCTTCATCTCCCCAGCTGGCTTCCTGCTTCTTTGCTGTGCAGGGAGCACGCGCGAAGCTAGCGATTGGCCTGAGGTAGGCAGTCTAGGAATGGTGAAGCCAGAATTCAGTTCCTGGAGCTGAGAGCTGGCTCCACCGGCCCGCTATGCTACCTGGGCAACCTGGGCCTGGGAAGCACACTCGAGTCTGCAGGAGTCGGTGGCATGCCGCGCTGTCCTCGTCCGTTCTCTTGCTGATGGGTTCCTTAGGGATCGGTAGGGCACATGGGAGACAGAAAACGACAGTGCTCTGCGCAAAGGCCAGGCACGAGCAGCAGTGCGTCTGCTGCCCGCAGAAGGACCTGAGCATCCTTCCGCTTCCTCTGGAGCACGTGCCGTCGTCTTTCAGCTACAGACCCGGGCATCAGGCAGAACGTGCGGTACAGCTTCTTCTGCCACAGTGTTCCCCTGAAGGACCTAAGGGGTGCAGGAACAAGGCCCGCGGCTCCGCCTGCTACCGACGGCCTTTGCTTGGGCGCTGGCATATGTAATACTGAAACTTCCACACAGAAGTCCTCCCTGTAAATCTTGGATTTGTCACTGGCTCCTCTGTGTCCACACATCTGTCAGCAACACTTAACGACGCTCACTTTGAGTTCACGAACTCCAACCATTGCTCAGCGCCTGCAGCCGGCCTAGAGCACGTGACTTTCTGAGCCTCTGACACAGCCGCCTAACTGCTTCCGCTGCTCCAGGTTCTTCCTGCTGTGGGTGGGATCGTCCTGACCCCACAGGCAGCCGCTCTTCCAGGGCAGAGTGCTCCTCGGCTAAAAGGAGCATTGGGGTTGGACTCCTGGGAAACCTTGACTTTTGTGTAAAAACACAAGTTAGTGAATATTCCTGGGGATACGAGTAATAGTCATTATAGTTAGATGGAGGCTCTGGAGGAGTAGAATTTTTTTTTTTTAAAGGATTCATGCTGTATGAGAAACAGAAGCCCTAGGGTTCTTTTAATGGTTTTGAAGTAATTCATCTAAGGAAGACATCTGATACAAAGGAAGACTGCTGATACAAAACATGATACCAGAGACACTAACTGAAACTCTCTAAAGGAAGAGATGATGAACAGAAAATGGCGACCCCTGGTTACTTCACAGTGTAGGACAAACATGCTTCTTTAATTTTGGAGTATGTTATGGCTCATACAGAAAGGCCTTCCTGAAGCCCCGTGCATGCATGGACTCTAGCAGGTGACTGGATGTGGGTGCGAGTGCCATGCTGGACCGTGGGTGTATGGTATTGGATTCGTCCACTGAAGGGCTCGTAGCTCAGTGTGATGTTGGGCGTGAAGCCCAGTGGGAAGAGCTGCATGGCTGCGTGCGGGGCACTGCGCGCTGTGGGTCTCCCTCTTCCCGCTGCCACCTCTTGCTTCCTGTCTGCCATGCTTTGAAGGTTCCTCTGCCAGGACCTTGGTGCCATGTGGCCCTGCCTTGGGGCCAGCGGACAATGGCCTGAAGCCTCCACAAGGTATGAGCTACAATAAATCTGTCCTCCTTCAGCTTGTGAGTGCTAGGTATTTTCTCCCACCAATGAAAACGTCAGTCAAGTGTTCTTATCAGACAAGTGTAGTCACTGCTGTGGTGCTCTCTGGGCATGTAGCTGATGGGAGGAATTTGGAGGAGTTTAGAGATGCTTGCTGCATAAGCGGCCCGAGAGTGCTGTGAGCAAGCGGGTGAGGATGCTGTGTAGAGCCCAGATGACCCAAATGCAAGAACCAGCAGGTCTCCATCCTTGGCAGCCTCGACACTGCATGGATAAAAGTTCTGCTTCAAGAAGACAGCTCCAGGGCACCGTGTTCCAAAGTCCCTGAGGCCTAGGGACTCTGTTCCCAAGGATCAGGCTCCAGAATGCTCATCCATCCAACCTCTCGACCCTTACAGCCAGAGAAGGAAGCCTGGCTCCTGCTGCAGCTGGAAGCAGGCCTTGGCATCGTCCATGTGGTCCCAATTTTAGGTGCATGCCAGATGTAAGAGTTGTGTGCCAGGAAGGCTTCAGCCACCTTTCATAGGAAGGCCTTGGGGAGCAGGCAGTGTGTCCGTGAGAGTGCAGTGTGCAAAGCCGGCTGAAACTAAAAGTGCAAGGAGCAACTCAGAAGACTGAAGCAGCCAGAAGCAAGGAAAGCTGTGTGTGGCGAGCAAAGCCAGCTCAAGAGAGAAACTAGGAGGTCCACAGCCGCTGGCGGTGCTGCAGGGACAGAGCCCAAGCTCTGAGGAATTCACATCTTCATGCATATTGCCTTGGGTAGTGGACATGAGCTTGTGGGGTTGAAAGTTTGTCCTGTGGATTTGGGTCTGGAGTTTGGTCCCGTTCCTGGACATAGCCCTATTTCAACTTGTTGGAATGAAAATGCCGCACTGCGTATGGGAAATACAGCTGCTTCCGTCCTTGCTTTTCGACACTTGACGTACACACCTACTACGATGAGAGGCTCGGACACTTGCGGACCTTTGCACACTCCGCTTTCCGAGGTGCTCCACGGCCATGCACGGCCCGCGTGGCTGCACACTCCGTGCCCACCAGCCGTGCTCCCGCGCTCCGCCTCCTCCCTCCTCACCAGAGCATCGCCTTCCCAGCTTGCTTTCTCTCCAGGACTCACACATAGCTGGAGCTTTCTGTGCTCATGGTTATTACGTGAAACATGGTTTATCAAGGGGACAAGCGTACTCCACACAAATGTTAATTAACGGAAGATCACGTACATAAGTGACCAGAAAAGGTTTTATGACAGAGTGCTGTGATGGTCTATAGCTAGAGATTTTACTTGAATTACTCTCTGAAAGATTCCCCTGGTGTCTTGTTAATCACAACTTTGTCCCTTGGCCACAAGACATGAGTAGAAATCTTACTCAGAGGAAGGGAGCAGGGTCTGCTCTGTGCTTGTCCCTGTCATGATCCTGTGGATTGGGACCCAGGGCTAAGGAGGTGGCCTGCCAAGGAACAGTGCCAAACGAGGCTCCCAGTCTGTTCCTATGGATGTCTTGGAGTTTCTGACCTCTTTAGGCCACTGTTGTGCACCCTGTATAAATAGAAGTACATCCTAAGCTAACAGAGCACAGAAGCCAGGGCAAAAGCAGGCTCATTATTGAGGAGCTGTCTGCAGTGGTCTAAGGAGGACCAGGGATGGGACATAGTGGCTAAGCGGTGGGACTCAAGACATATTTTAAAGGCCAATCCAAGAGAATTGTTTGGTGAGTAAGTGAAGATTAGGTGCAACGGAAGAACTCTGTTCACAGCTAAAATTTAATAACCTTAATTTGAGGGGGGGATGGGAGTTGGGACTGTGTGCTATTTTCAATATCTCCATGCTAAAACACTGAGGGGACATTCTCTATGCGTTTCTGCAGCCCAAGGGAAAAAACTGGGTGGGCAATAAGATATAAACGGGTCCTCAGCAGGGGTCAGTAGGGGAGTAAGCGCAGATGGAGGAGAGGTGAGAGGAGCGAGGCATGCTGGTGTTCTTAAGCTCAGAATATGACGGCAGGTCAGCTGAGAAGTCCTGGCTGAGGCCCCTGGGCTGGGCTGCAAGCAGAACGGAAAGATCCACCGTGAGCAGGGAACAGTTTCAGTGGAACTCAAGTCAGCCAATGCATTTCCTAATACGGTGACATGACCAGCCTTGTCAACAGCTCCCCCTTTTTTCTTCTTCTTTGGGGGACTTTGGGGGAGAAGGGGATTGAACTCAGGACCTTGCATTTGCTGGGAAGATGCTGTGCTGCTGAGCTGTGCTCCTAGCTCAGGTAAGACCTGCTTAGATAGAGTACTGAGAAAGGTATCATTGGCTTTGGAAAGGAGATTATAGGCAGTCAACATTCATGGCACTGGCGACCCTTGTTGGCGTCTTTGGCCTACAGAGGGACAGCGAGATGGCGTTGCACTTTCTTTGCATTTTCCTTTGGATAGGAAGTGCTACCGTGCTACAGCTGAGGGCGAGATTCCCAGTAGAGTCAGAGGGGACAGAGGAGGCCGAGTGCCCTCGGAGTGGTCTCAAGAGACGTGAGATCCCATTCTCTACTACACAGAGGGCTGCCTTTCCCAAGACTGAGGTGAGCTCTTCCAAAGGATAAAGTGTGATTTTTAAATAGTTCACATTTATTTGCAGGGATCTTGAGGTATTTAGTTGATTTTTCAGGTTTTCAGTGAAATAATGAAATCAGGAGTTAAGAATGGGAAGACTGAAGATGTGCTGGAAGTTTGGGAACAAAGAGAGAGAGAATTTAAAAAGAAGGGAAGGGCACTCTGAGGAAGAGGAAGGCGGTATCTACGCGGGGGCGGGAGGGGGTCCCAAGGGCTTCTGGGAGCTCCCACTCATAGATGGAAGCTGGGACCGGCTAGCGGGGCGGGGCGGTGGGCTTCATGTACCTGTGGGGAACTTGGCCTAAAGAAGGGGGTGGAAGGAAAGGCAAGGGAAGGGACTAAGCTGGCGTGGGAAGACTGGCACGGTGGGGAGGCTAAGCCAGGCAGGAGAGATGCAAGGGCAGATGGGGCAGGAGGAGCACGGCGTCAGTGGGCTCGCAGTCCACCGTGGTTGTGCTTTCATGCATCAGGTGTCCAGCTGGAATAAACTGGGAAGAATCAAAGTGGTCACCGGAGAGTGCATGGCTTAGAGCATCATGCAGAAGTCATCGTTGTCATGGCAATTACAGGCCGTGACCTGGGAAGTGGCCACCTGCTGCATACTGGAGGCTAAGATTCAGGAGGAGAGGCCAAGGCCTGAGGGCCAGGTCATCGGAAAGGTGACCTCTGGCACGCGCCAGGATCGAGGCAGCTCGGGATGCGCTGGAGTCCAGGGATTAGAGAGAGCGGTTTACAAGTGCACGGGGAACAGCAGCAAGGCAGGACGACGCTGCGAGAGCCCTCCGACGCTACTCACGCCGACACAGGCACGGGCTCTCAGAGCCTTCCTGTCTTCACCAGGTGTTCCGAGTAAAGATGGCACCTTACGGGCATTAAGGAAATCCGTCTAACAGAGAGGACAAAGGTGTAAAGCCATGGTTATGCAGTGAAAATGCACTTCCACCATCTGTGAAACATTAACACGAAATTCTGTCAGTGGAAGAGCTGCTGAAACGAAAGCTGTCCTGTTCATGGCCACACCCACTCTGGATGCAATTCAAAATGAGAGAGATCCACCTTGACTGGTTTTCTCAAAACTACCTCGTGAGCATGGGAAGGGGAAAGGTTCAGCAAGTCCACTGCCTTGCCTGTTGGCCGAGCTGCCTCGTGGTGGGGCCGCATCGCAGGGAAGGTCCCTAGTTAGAGTGCTTCCAGATACTTATGCGGGCACAGAGGTACTGTTCAACTAGGAGCAATGCTATTCTTTCACATGAGCTCCAACTATCCCAGTCATGTGCGCATGAGCTTGGAATTTAAAGTGAAAGCTTCAGCTAGGAAAAGTATCACGGGCAACCAGAACTGGATATGAAGGCTGGGCGGACGCACGCACCGCTGCCAGGGTGCGCTGTGTCAGCCTGAGTGACCCCCCTAACCTGGATCAGCTGGCTCTGGGTGTGGCTGAGGGGACAGGGGCCCCCGAGGGTGGCGTGCCCTCTGGGTGGCACAAAGGGAACAGGGATGGCTGCTTCTGCTCTCGGGAGGGGCCATGGACTTTGCCTTCGTCTTTGCAGTTGTAGCTGGCTCAGGAAGCAGACTTTCACCGCCAGCACAGACCCGGTGGTGTCCTGATGGGGACCCCAGGTGGCGTAGTGCAGTAAGCTCCGGGCTCCCCCAGATCCCCCAGATCTCCAGCAGCACCTGTCCACTTCTGACTCCAGCTGCTGCCATAAGCCCGTGTCATGAATTCTTGTACATTTGTAGATCTTGCATTCGGTCTGTAAGCCCTGGCTGATACAAACATATTCACAAGATTTTTCTCCGAAAACTTCATATAAACATGTACCAATATAAATATTCATTTTCATATTTAAATTGGGAATAATGATCCACCTATCTCATGAGGCAGCAGTCAACACAAAATGACTCCTCTAAAGCTATGAGAAATTCTCAGCCTTTATTGGCTCACAGTTTCATCATTATTAGTGCCAGCAAATTATTATCATAACCACGCAGTTGTTTTATCTTGAAGTGTCTAGTGGTGCCTAAACAGAACCCAGCTTGCCACAGCACAGGCCCACCTAAAGCTTCACTGAGCGTATAGACAAGTGACAGACCCAGCAGTCGCTGGGTCTCAGAAGACAGTGGGATGAGAAAGAGAACGCCGGTGGAATTCTTTCTGACTCTGCCGTGCATCTCTGGAAGCCTTCAAGAGCTCCCCACATCCAAAAAGAGCATTTCCCAGCTCTTTTCTCCAGGCGGGTGATCCTGTCCCAGCCTCTGGCCTTAGGATTTGCAGCTTTAACCACTTACAGGCCATGACTAGCAACCTTATCTTGTTAGCACTGAAAAGCAGCAGACGCAATTTCGCAGTTCCGGCCACCCCTTCCTCACGGTGCTTGGGGATGGCTTCCGGCGAGAGGAGCATTATTGTGAGCCCTGAAAGGTAAAACCCTACTACCCCCTACTTAGGTTTCTCATTGCAATCTTTGCTTGCATAAAGGCGTCGCATTCGCGGTCCAGCTAATGGATGCAGGATTATCCTATGCTATTACCACATCGTATCATCCTGTGATGCATAGCCACAAGGATTCGCCTTCTCCGCAATTAGTTACAAGGCCGCCCAGGGCCAGCACTGCTCCCTGCAGCTCCGTCGGCATCGCACATTGCCTGAGTCTGGGCGTTAGATGGGTTGAGCACACGCCCCCTCAGCACCGCACACACAGGGAAACGGCGGCATTCCAGACATCACGTGGCTGGTGGAGGACTGTTCAGTCCGTTGCTAGGTTGCAGGCCCAGCTCGCCAGCTCTCTAAGGATTTGCCCCATGACTTTATTGCAGACGCTCTGATATCTACAGCGACCAGACTGCGTACTCAGTGCCTCTCCAAAAGGGACCAGATCAGCATCTTCCCCAGATGGCACACTGCTGGTGTGCAGCCGTGTGTGTGGCTGGGTGTGCTCTCCCTGCTGACCTTGCACTCCACAGAAGGGCACGTGCGGAAAAGCAACCGCACAGTGCTCGCGACTGCTGGAAGAAAGAAAAACAAGTAGCTGTCCCCATGCCGGCATAAGCCATGTCTTGCAGAGGTAGTCAGTATTGCCGCTGTGGCAGGGGAGAAAATTCCAGGCCACACCCCTGCCCCCTCCTGTGGCTGTTAGAAGGACCCCGGGCCCAGTTTTCTCCATGGTCATGACTGAAAGGAGGGTATGGGAAGAGTTTCTTGTGCTGGACAGTAACTGCTTAGTCCAGCTGTTTTCTAGAGATAGGATTACAATGAACTGAATATGGAAATAGTGGCTGAACAAAAATAAAACCCTATCTTCCAGGCTTTGGGATTCTCTGACAATTAAATTTCCTAAAATACCCAGTCTTCTGCTTGTTAGTTTATTTCTGAAAGCTCCACAGGATAGTAATGAGCACTATAAGGGCTGCAACAAGAGCAGCGGAACTCAGTGCCGACGCCATGTCTCCCAGAAATCATCCGTGGAGCACAGGCCTCCCGGGCAGCGCCTGCCGGTTTCCCCTGAGGCCCTGCTGCCCTGCCGGGGCTGTGCCCCTCCAGCCCAGCCTCCCGCACCTGCTTCTGAGCACTCATACCTTCTGTGGTCTGGAGAGCAGACTGCCTCTGTCAGTCTAAGCACGAATATTAAGAAATGCTTAAATTCTAGGGTCTAAAATGCTCCTGTGGGTGAGGCAGGCACCGTACTGCAGCTGACCCCTCCGATCCTTTGCATTTGATTTTAAGGCAGAGTCTTGGCCATGGGCCCGGGCTAAGCTCCAACTGGCCATGCTCCCGTCTCACTTTCCTGAGTCCCTTGGGCTGATGGCTGGACACCCCCACCCCGAGCTTAATCCTCAATTAACACGGGATCATTGTACCCTCATGTGGGGCGCAGTGTGGGCTTCTGAGCACGTGCACGGTGGGCGCTCCCGAGACCCCGGCATCGGCATCGCCATCTCCTCATCCTTGTGCTGGCAGCACACAGCTCCTTTCTTCCATTGATTCATAAAATGTGCAGCGGTGCCCTGTGACCTACGGGCACTCCGGAGCCGAGGAGCCCGGAAGTGCAGTGACTGCCGTAGGATCGCTGGCCCCACACACTGTCACCGTCAGCCCCAGAATCACGGCCGGACTTCACGTCAACTTTGACGGCTGGACCCTCTGCTAGGGAACATGTGGCGCCCGGTTCACTTCATTTACGATGACGCCTTCCAGCTCCAGCCATGTTCCCAAGGGACAGGATGTCGCTGTGAAAGCCTGAATAATTTCGACAGTGTGTGTGCATATGGACAGCACACCTGACCCTGTCCCTACGGTGACACCCAGGCTGATTTCACAGCTCGATGGCCATGGGCAGGGCTCCGGGGAATGCAGGCATGAGCTGCAGTTGCTGATGGGTGGATCGCCCATCCTTTCGAAGGCCCTGAGCGGTGGGGTTGCTGGAGCAAAGGGAACAGAGCCGAGCTTAACTTGTAGAGAGCGATTTGCAGCTTTCTTTGCATGCGGCTGTCGCTTCTGTGCTTAGCTTCCCTCCAGCTCTGCTTCTGGGCCTGGGCGCTCTTTTACTCTGCAGGAAGTCCTCTGCTCTGCCTTGATGTTTGCAGGAAGCAGGCTTCTTCCCAGGTCCTCCCAGCCCTGCGTGGCACTGCTCTGTTGGCCAGGATGGGTGTTGGCCATCTAGGCAGCTGGGTGTTAGTCGCAGGGCCTTTATGGTAAGTAAGCTACGAGCACAGCCACTTTTTCCTTTTTTATTCTGAGACAGGGGTGGACTCACACTTGCAATCCTCCAGCTTTAGCCTCACAGAGGGTAAGATTACAGCATGCCAAGCTTAGCTTGAGAATGCAGGCATGCCCCACGCTTGTAGGGTCTTTCTGTAGGCAGCTGAGCAATACCTGCCAATGTTTGCTGCTATTTCTTCTAGGTGCCAACAGTTTTACTTGATTACACAGAGGATCTAGGTCCTGGGCTCAGCTCCTTCCTGGCCTCCTCCCCAGAGACACAAAGACGGCTGCATGTGACATCCTAGGCTGCAGGTCTCCGTGCTTTGTGACCTGAAGTGCTCCTTTTCGAAACACCTCCGCAGGATGGGAAAGGAGGTGCAGGGCCCTGTGAGCTTGACAAGAACCTGGGTGTGTCTCTGAGCTCAAGGACACAGCCACAGCGAAGGCCCCCAAGGAACTGGATCGCAGAAGTAGAAAGCGATTAGGGCTCTGGGTCATCTTTTATTCCTACTTGGACTTTGTGTTTTGGGTTTGTTTTCTATTTTGCAGACAAGATTTCTTTAAGTCTCTATCTATACAAGTAAATACGGCCATTGTGCAGGTTGGTTGTGCAGTGCCAGATATGTACTGAGCTGGACTCTATGTTCTGAGAAAAAAGTTCCATTTGTTTGGTGTTAACAAATGCCCTTTCATAGTTCATCGGCTGTACTCGGTGAGAATGTACTGAGGGAAGGTGCCCAAGGTGCCTTTGGAGCATGAACATTCAGGATGCTCCACGGAGCAGAACTTGCTGAGTGCAGAACTCACGGGAGCGCTTGGCTGGCTGGGGGCGTCTGCAGTGATGACAACCATGGCAGTATCGAGCTCTTGCATGACAATGGCAGGTCTTCTGCACTACCCAGAACCCCTTGGATGCAAGCTCTTGTTACTATAATTACCTTGGATTTGGGGATATGAACACAGAGACATAGGAGTTCAAACTGCAGTGCCAAGGGGACTTAACTAACCCAAAATAAAACTAGGATTTGAATTGAAGTCAAGTAGCTCTAAACTTGGGCCCAAGTTTAGCAGTGGTAGTAGACTTCAGGCTGCAGTCCATACAGATTCCTCCTTTGTTCTCTCCCTTGGCCGTGCTAGACACTTGCACTAGTGAAACCACTCTTCACAGGTTCTTTTTATGAAGTTATCTTTATATGATAACAAGCAACACAATTATCAGTGTCAATAGTACCTTACAAAGTTTTGCAATTGCTTTGATTTATCGCTGTCCCTTAATTTCCTTTTCTAACTAGCAATTATACTAATTATGAATTTTATTTTGCTGACATTTGTGAGGAGAATTGAAAGTTTAAGAAATAATCTGCTTATTAGACAAAAGAAATAAAGGAAATAACAATAGGAAAGGAAGAAGTGAACTTATCATGTGCAGATGACATAATATGTTACATACATGACTCCAAAATCTCCAGCAAGGGACTGCTCGAGGGCTGGGGAGATAGCTTGCTGGCATAAATACCTGCCTGGCAAGTGCAAGATCCTGAGTTTGATCCCCAGTGTTTAAAAAACAAAAACCTGCCAGATTTAATAAGCAAATTCGGTAGCTCTGCTGGATATAAGTCAGCATTTAGAAATCAGTAGCATTTCTGTACACAAATAAAAAATTCATTTAGAGAGAAGTTAAGACAACAAAAACTTCCACAATACCATACGCCCTAATTGAAATGCCTAGGAATCAGTCGAACACAGGATATAAAAGACCTCGGCATTGAAAAGCAGAGCAGATGAAAAAAGAGATTGAAGGTGATATTAGGACATGGAAAGGTATCTGGGGCTGTTCCATAGGAGGAATCTATACAGTGAAAATGGCCACACTTCCCAAACTGCTATGTGGATTTAATGCAATTCCAATCAAAATTCCAATAGCATTTCTCATGCAATTAAATACGCAATTCTAAAACTCATTTGGAACCCTAAGAAATGAAATCATTGTTAGTTGCAGTGTGACGAGAGACCATATTCATAAGTGAAATGAAGTAGATGCACAGGTGTGAACCTTGTGTTTTGTACCTACCATGAGAAGTGGAAAGACTAAGAGGCCTAGAACGGCAAGACAATTCTGGGCAACACAGGCAAGGCAGGAGGCATCGCAATCCCCAATGTGAAGCTATACAGCAAAGCTACTCTGATAAAAACAGCATGGTACTGGCCAAAAAAAATTCAAAGATGAATGGAATACAATAGAAGATGTAGAAAAACTTCTGACATGCTCAGCCACCTTATGTTTGATAAAGAAGCCAAATACATTCACTAGAAGAAAGAAAGCTTCCTTAATAAATGGTGCTGGAAAACTGTCTCTGTACATGCTGCAGATTGGACCCATATCTTTCACCATGCACTAAATAAATTTGAAATAGATCAAAGGTCTAAATATTCAAACAGAAACATTATATCTGCTGGAAGATAGAATAGTTAAAACAACTAGTATAGCAAACACTTTGTAAAGAAAATCCCAATCACACAGGATCTATCACAAATAATAACTGGCATTCCTCTTATTAAAGAGATGTACAGCAAGAGAAACACGGAGTAAACAATATGGGAGAAAACGTTTGCTACCTGTTCTTCAGATAAGGGATTACTACTGAGAATATACAAAGAACTCAAAAACACATCGGAGCTCCCAAATTTAAGGATCCAATCTGCGAGGGGCATCTGAGATGCATACATAGCTCTGAGATGAGGAAACACAAATAGCAAATATGTGGGAAAATGTCCGACATCATTTGCTGCGCCACAGATGCACATTTGAACAGCGCTGAGATGCTATCTCACCAATAAATCAACCAATAACAAATGCTGGAGGGGCTGGGGGGAAAAGGAACCCCACACTCCACTGTTGGTGGGTGTGTAGATGGGTGTGGCCACTGTAGAAATAGGTGTGGAGATTCCTCAGAAAGCTAGGATTAGCGGTTCCTAATATCTACCCAGATATTCCCCTCTGGGTACGTTTCCAGAACTGAAAACCTCCTCCTATAGTGATATATGGGTACCCATGTTTATAACAGCACCATTCCCAGTACTTGAATCTTGAAAACAATCCAAATGCCCATCGACTGAGGAACGGATAAAGAGAGATGTGATCTTTCTATACCATGGAGAACTACTCAACTCTAAGTACGGATAAACTGGAGACATTTCTAGGTAAATGAGTGCAGCTAAGGAGCATATTCGTACGTGAAATAGAGCAGATGCGCATGCGGAAGCATTGCGTTGTCTCCCCAGGCTGAGAAGCTGAAACCATAAATAAGATCCAAAATGTGCAACGAACAGTGTAAAATGGGAAGAAAATTTTCAAAAGCAAAGAGGGCTGGCAAGATAGCTCAGTGGTCTAAAGTGCCAGCTTAGGCAAGCTTAGTCAAGCACGCAGGGACTGCAGTTTGATCCCAGAACCGCATACCCTGCCAGCTCCACTTGGGGTGGGCTGACTTGGCCACAGGAAAAAAGAAAAAAAGGAGAAAAAGAGAAAGAAATGAGAAACTAGGATGTGGGAAAGCAGAAGAGAAGGGCAAAGCGACACACACACACACACACAGCAGTTAAGATAGCTATATCACTAATTTATCTTAGTTCATTTTAAAGAAGGGTTTAAAATATTATTCAGACAATTAAACAGCTATATTTGTACTCTGAATAACTAATTTATTGATAACAATATGCAATGTACTAACCATGGTTACCCAACTATCGTCTTGCTTTGAAATCTTGTTTTTCTCTCTTTGAAATAAAAAAAGAAGTAACCTGCTTAGGTAAAGTTTACTGTTCTAGTAGGACTCTTGTTTAATCTCCACTAGAGAAGTATAATTTTGGTGTGAGCAGGGATAAGACAGAACAGAGCAGTGTTCTAAGGTGTGGCTACTCTCACTTTAAATATGGATAGCTTCATCCTAATGACTGAAGCACTGCAGACGCGCCTTTAATCGGAAGTCCGATGCTGAGGACCATAAGTGCTGAACCTTTGCTGAGCAGCATTCTTTTCCACCTGCAGGTTTTGACCATATATCCACTCCCGGTTGTGAAAAAGAAAAGAAGACATGTCAGCTAAAAGAATTCTTAGGGGACTAAAGAAAGCATAAGCGCTACAGGTGGAATTCAGGTGAGAAGTCCTCGTGGGTCCCTTAACGTCTCCCAACCGCTGTCCACTGCTGAGCGACTTCTGGAGCCCACTGTGCATCCACTACACAGAGTGAGCCCAGCCAGGAGCTCACTCTGCAGAGTCGCCTGGCAGCTCTTCTGGAAACACAGGAGCTTCTCACCCAAAATGAACCTCCAACTAGAATTATCAGTGCTAGGGTTTTTTGTTTTTTTTTTTTTTCTCTAGGCACCCAAAGCAGCAGAGAAACAGACAGAAGGGAAAAGGGAAAGGGACTTTATTATCTTGGAAGACACAGAGAGACTTGGGGAAGAGGAGGATTTCTCTCCATTGGAACAAAGGGAGGCGGAGGGTTTTATGGTCTTTGGTCAGGGGCGGAGTCTGAAGATGTTTAGGTATACCTGAGGGAGCTGACTGAGGGTCTGCTCCGAGGCAGCTGGGAGGGGGAAAGGAACTTGTGCCCTGGGCTGAGTTGGAGAAGAAGGGGGAGGTGGTCTTGGGAAGACAGGCTTTTGTTTTCAGGGCTTCAGCCCTACTAGATGGCCACCACAGTGATTTAGCAATTCACATTAGGGCCAGAACCTCTCACTAAGAGTTTAAGAAGAAAAGGTGCATGGGTGCGCATGACCGCTCTGGTGTGGTAACCCAGGAGGCTCGCCCAGGAGAAGGAGAGTTACACTGGGCCCTGGAGGAATGCGTGCACGGTGCAGCTCTTCAACGCTAACGGCGTTTACGAGAGTATCACAAATAACAGAAGGAGGTAGCATGTATTGAAACCCCGATACACACGCAGCGCAGCGTGTCCTCACGAGGGGCCGATACCCCTGGTATTACAGGCACGCGCCACCACTCCAGCTATCTTTCTAAAAGAACTTAGCGATAGAAAAGGAAAAACAGAAAAAAATCGAACCCACCCAGCTACTTGCGGTACCTGTCTTAGCTCCGTGTGCCACACGCCTCTTGTCACGCTCGCAGTCTTGCGGAAGGTAAATGGTGTTCAAGCTGCCTCCTCTTCACACGGGGCACACACTTGCCCCTTCGGTTCCTCGAGCCTCTGGAGAGAAGGTCTCAGCCTCTCGGAAGGAGCGGCTTGGCTACGTTGTCCTCGGCTCTGCTCGCTTCACCCTCCCGCGGGCGAGGAGCTTTTCCTAGAGACACACCCCACACACCGCGTCCCCACGGCACTTACATAATTTATTACATAACAATGCCCGTGTGGCAGACATATAAAACGAGGCCTTTAGTAATCTCACAGCAGTCCTATATGCGGTGCCACGAGACCATTAAACTAATGCGATGACTCATTCAGCGTGAGGTTTTGCCAACACTAATAGGAATTTTGTTTGTTAATGTCCTGAAAGTACTTGGGAAAATGTGTTTGATAAGCCTATCCAGCAATTTTCTTATTGTTAGGTGTGATGCTCATTCTGCATTAATGACTTTCTCTGTCTCCCAGGCAGTCATCACCTGTGGTGCATGCATTTATTTATTTATTTATTTATTTATTTATTTATTTTCATTTCATTTCATTTTATTTTCTGTGGCTGGCTCAGCCAACCCCAGGGATGGGACTGGCACAGCATATGGTGCTGGGGATCGAACTGCAGTCCCTGCGTGCTTGCCTAAGCAGGTGCTTCAAACCACTGAGCTATCGCTCTGGCCCTGCGGTGCATTTAAATGCAGATGTTTCAAAGTTCATGATGGAACTGGTGTTACTCTTGCATGCAAATAACTAGAGTACAGTGACAGAGTGTAATGGCTATTTATCCTTTTCTTAGGAATTGTTGAAGGAATCAATGTTTGTTAAAGACCAAATGAATGCTTAAAACAGGAAAGTATTACTCGGAATATCCTTCTTTTAATCATCACTAAGTTGTTTTAGAAAGATGAAACCCACATTATTATACTCCATTAGAACTTATGGTTCAGTATTGGGTGGGTTATTTCATCTAATGCCTTCTTTTATGATGTCTGTCTTTTAGTTTTGTAGATTCTTTTATGATCTTATATTCTTTTGATATATATATATATATATATATATATATGTGTGTCTGTGTGTCTGTGTGTGTGTATGTGTGTGTGTGTATTCTCAACTGAACTGTAAATACTGTAAGGGCAGGACAAGAATCTCTGAACGCTGCTTTTGAATGCCTGGTACATGTGACCTGAACAGCTGGACCTACTGACCTGCAGTGCGGGCTTCTGCTCTGTGCTTGGCCTTCTTGTTAAGCTTTCTGGAACGGGGTGCAGAGGGGATGATTTTATCAGCACGCATTGTCTTGGAAGCCTTATCTCAGGGGTGCAGTCTCGCTCTTTGACGTGGTTAGAAATTTTCTGTCTTCAACCTAACGTAGCCTTCAGCAGCACGCTTCCTGTGGCCCTGCCTCTGCCTCCTTCTGCAGCCAGGTCATGTCCTGGGCTGCTGTGGGCAGCAGAAAACCCCACTGAGGTCCCACCCCTCTTTAAGCTCCCAAGCTGCAGAACGTGACTCAAGAGCTCCGTTCGCACCGACTCTCGGGTTTGCACGTCTCCCCTGGCCCCACTGCTGCAGCACAGCAGACCCGAAGGCGGGGGCTCCGCGGCATGCTCGCCAGCCGGCCACTGGCTCCTGCCCTTATCCTGGCTGCCCGCCCTATGCAGTCAGGGCTCCACACAGCCCTGCTCCCGCATAACAGGCACAGCCCCCTCCCTGGAGCTGCAGCGTTCGCCCGGCGCATCTGGGAAGTCTCTCCTAGGTCCTGGAACTCGGGTCACTACCTGCTGCTTGTCCTCACTTTCTGCTCAGCAGTCAGGAAGAGACTCGACTCCCTAGATCTGAGGAGCGCAGGGCTCTCAAGCGCCTCGTGGGCCCGTCTGTCCTCACGGCTCCAAGAATGGGATGCCCTTGGTCCAGGGTGGTTAAGCAGTTTGTCCCCTCGCCGCCAAAGCTTCCCTTTTTGCTCTCCTTTAGTGATTTGCAGGCAGCAGATGCCTTTCTTGGTGACGTCACCTGACTCGGGCGTCGCTGTTCGTCACCATTGAACGGTGCTTCTTGATTTGAAAGTGGTTGCTGCTTGGGGCTGGGGAGATAGCTCCGAGGCACAAGTGCCTGCTGGGCAAGTGCAAGGTTGTGAGTTTGAACCCTGGTCCTACCAAAAAAAAAAAAAAAAAAAGAAAGTGGTTGCTGCTTGTAAAACAGGCTCAGTGTTTGCAAGTGCTCCCTCGGTGCTCATAAACCTTTGACCAGAAGGACCATCCAGAGCGAACTTGAAGGCTGCATATGTACACTCGCAGGCGACGAGCTCAGCAGAACCGGAAGCTGAGGGAGCCAGAAGGCAGCGAAGGCAAAGAAGGCGCACATTCATCACAGATGCGAAGTATCCGGAGCGGCGGATGCGTCTGCTGAGGAGGTGCCTTCTTGGGCAGGGGACTGCTGACCACAGCTACCAGAAGCGGCAGGCCTAGACTTTGGTGCCCTGGAGCTGGCTTCGATTTTGTTGGCCTTGGCCTTGTGGAAGAGTGTCTTACCTAGACTCTAGAAATTTCACTTTCCACTCCGAATTGGCTTGTCAGCCAGGGCCTAACTCAAATCCTAACAGTTTAGCATTTTTCCTGCGTGTTTTATTCAGGGCTACTAATGCCTCAGTCACTTTCAAGGGCCAACTCCATTATGTGACCATGCAAACGTCAATCCCGAGTCTTCCCACACGCCTGTGGTCACCTGGTCACCTCAAGTCTCGCTCTTCCTGAATGGGCTGCACTTTAGCATGTCACACAGGACTGTCCCTTGAAGGCAAGCTATAGCCCTTAGACCGTTTACTGAGGTGCCAGGTTTCTTTGCTGAAACAAAATTAAAACGTCACCACTTTGGTACGTCGTTTCCCAAGGCCCACCAGAGTGAGCTTCGCTTCAGGCCTCTAGTGCCATTTTGTACTTCTCAAGTTGAAAATCTCTGGTGATGTTTGAAATTCCTTTCTTTCTTTATTTTTATTTTTAATTAATTTATTTATTTTTGTCTTTTTGAGACAAGGTCTCACTATGCAGTTCAGGCTGGCCTTAAACTCACTTTTTTTTTTTTTTTTTTTTTTTTTTTTTTTTTTTTTTTTTTTTTTTTTTTTTTTGTCTTTTTGAGACAGGGTCTCACTATGCAGTTGAGGCTGGTCCTGCGCTCACTTTTGTAGCCCAGGCTGGTCTCGAACTCGCACCAATCCTCCTGCCTCAGCCTCCCGAGTGCTGGGATTACAGGCGTGAGCCACCACACCCGGCTCTTAAACTCACTTTTGTGGCTCAGGCTGGTCTCGAACTCGTAGCGATCCTCCTGCCTCAGCCTCCCAAGAGCTGGTATTTTTTTTTTTTTGTGGGACTGAAGCTCAAACTCATGACCTTGCACTTGCCAGGCAGGTACTTGTGCCACAGCTATCTCCCCAGCCCCTGAAATTCCTTTCTTTAGAAAAATGGAGCACAGGGCTGGCAATGTAGCTCAGAGGTATAAGCACCTGCCTGGCAAGCACAGAGTCCTGAGTTCGATTCCCCAACCCACATGCCGTGCCTGCCACCCATGGTGGCACACGCCAGTAATCCCAGTAAAACCCCGCGCTCAGCAAGTTGAGGTCTGAGGATCGCTACAAGTTCGTGACCAGCCTTGGGCCTAGAAAAGTGAGTACAGGGCGAGACCCTGTCTCAAAACAAACACACGGTGGGGTCCCGGAAGTCTGGCGGCGCTAGAAAGCGCGGTAGGGCTCAGACCTCCCGGTCCCTTCAGCCCAGGTGTGCGCGCCCCACCCCTCCAGGTGCCCGCCCCCATTTGCCCGCCCAAATACGCGCCCCGCCCAGGTACGCACCCCGCCCAGGTGCGTGCCCCGCCTCCCCGCCCAGGTGCGGTCCCCTCCCCCTCCAGATGCGTGCACTGTTGCGCCCCAGGTGCGGACTTACTGGGTCGGGGCGGGTGGGACGGCGGGGCTCGAGTTCCGGAGGCTCATCTCCGGCCCCGCGCAACTGCCAGATTCGGAGGACGGGGGCGCGGCGGGTCGCAGAGACCCCACCCTCGCGCAGCGCTCCGGCTCCTGCCACTACTCGGTCGCCCCTGCTGGGAGCGAACCCTGCGCGGGCGGTGAGTTACGGGCGAGTCCACAGCGTGCTGGGCTCCCGGCTCGGGCTTTGGGGTGTGCTCGGCCCCCTCCTCTCCTCCCAGCTTCCTGCGGGTGCCAGCACGCCGGGAAGTTTGCAAAGTTTGGTCGTGAGCAGGGCCAGGCGAAGAGAGAGGCCAGGACTGTGCGGGTTCACGGGTTCCGGGGTAGCAGTGCGGGGGTTTCGTGAGCCAGGCTGGGTTCCGGGGAAAGTGGGGGCTCGGATGGGTGGTATGGGGTGCGTAGCCGAGCGCCAGGAGTGTGGTGGCTTCTCCACACGTCTGGATGGTGCTGGGGACCAGCGTTGGACAACGTGTGGCCGCGCTGCCTGGGTCGGCTGGGGTTCCGGGTGCCTGGAGAGCGCTGGGCTTGAAAGCCGCTGCTCCAGGTGCAGTGACCTCCTGGAGGGCGTGACCCGGCCTGTCGGGGCAGGGACATCGGGACGCTCCGGCGCAGCCCAGCCCTTACGGGCGCGCAGTGTCCGCGAAGGGCGGTCCAGAGCACGGTGCTGCAGCCCGTGTGCAGATGTTCTTGCTAAAGGCTTGCCGGGTTCCCGCCCGGCACCGCCCTGCTCTCTTTCCCATCGCAAGGAGCCCCAAGGAGATGGTGACTGACGCTGAGTCAGTGGGGACCGCAGCTGGCTGCCGGACAGGCGCTGAAAAGGAAGGCGGAAGGCAAAGCCGCTCTTCAGGGTCCTAGGCCACGGCTTGGTTTCTCTCAGTCTTTGTCACAGTTCCCACAGTGATAGGAGGCCCCACGCCTCCAGAGAGCCAGTTCCACGCCCTTGCTGTGTGGCGGGGCAATCGCGGGGTGCGCCCCTGGGCTGCGGGCTGCGCCCTTGGAGCCCGCCAGGTTGGGTGGGGGAAGAGCTCTGGAGCACCGGTGCCGGTTGGCTGTGAGAAGCTGCCCGATGAGCAGTCGCTGGAAGGCTTGTTGCGTACAGAGACACACCACACCTCGGCGGCGGCTGACTCAGTGATTACTGTCCCCAGTTTATTAGTCCAGAGCGCTCTAAGCTCTTCGGGGTGAATCAATCTTTGTCACACTGTTGTGTGGCCTCCTGTTACCTCAGCCTCTCACCATCCACTCACAGAGCGCGCAGTGACACTGCACAGTGCTGGCTTTCTCAGGTGAAACACTGCCCAACGTTGATGACTGCAGAATCCGGGGACAAAGCTGCCATCCCAGGAAGGGGGTGTCTTCTGGAACATAAATCTGGTTCGGAGAGGCCCATTTAACTTAATTTGACTAATTATTTATAAAATTACAAGTTGTCCTTGTCTAGCTAGTCAGGTAACTTTGCAGGCTGGTTACAAAATGTAAGTGTCCCGGCGGGCGGATCCGATCAGCACGACAGCAGTGTGCGTTTCATTCCCGAAGGTAGTTTCCCTCACCTGTTTTTCACGCTGGCGTTCGGGTGTGTTTCAGAACTTTTTTGGTGACTGTGTTGTGGAGGAGTCAGAGTGCATCCCCCTCCCTGGAGCAGTTTTCAGCAGTGCCCACTGCAGGTACCACTGATAAACTGCTTTTGTGCAGATACTACTGAGTTCCTTTGACAGTCAAGGCCACTGGCGTTTCCAGAGGGAATTCCTTGGGGGGCCGTGGGCAGTTGGTGGGCACAGGCTCTGTCTGCGCCCAGTCCCGCCCACCCTCAGAGGTCCAACAGGTTTTTCAGGAAGGTGGGTGCTGGCAGCCTTTGGCAGGCTGGGGGCTGGGTCAGCCCCACAAGGGGGTAGGGGCACGTGAGGTGGAGGGGGACAGGTTGGCTCTAGGTTATGACGAAATCAGGAGGGCTAGGCTGTGCAGCGGGAGGGCGGGGCCGCACACGCAGAAGGTGCTTTCCGGGGCTGGGGTGCAGTGAGGGCCCGAGTTGGGGTGGAGTGGGACAGGGGATCCTGTGTATAAGGCAGAGTCCTGGGCCGGGTCTGTTTCAGGAAGTTCATTGCCGGTCATGGATGATATAAAGAAAGCTTTTCCTCTGGGGGATGTCTAATGGCTGCTGAATTTACGTTGTTGTTTATTGCATTGTCCTTCGAAGTGGAGTTAGGCGTGTGTTTAGGGCGTGGGCATTTATGTTGTGAACCGTGTGTCCAGTAATTTGTAGCATGCACACTGCTGTGGAAGATAAGGGAGTAATGGTCAGCCAGTCTGCGGTTCTGGCAGAGGGTCAGGGTTAGAAATCACTACGTTAGTGACAGAGGCCTGTTTTCCAGCAGCACTGACCCAGAAGTTTTGCCGTAGTGCTGTGGGCTAGCAGGCTGCCTTACGTGGCTTTGCGCTATGCACTGGTTAAACATTCCCCGTTGTGCTCCAAACCCGGTGCTGCTCCTACTCCTGCACCTTGAAGCCCCTCATCTTACGGGGAAGAAATCGCACACAAGCTTAAACAGCTCAGAGTTTCTCTCATATGAAAAACCCAAGGTGTAAATAACCTAAAGAGCAAAATCAAAGGCAGGTAACAGGAAGTCAGATCTTCTGCAAGTGGGAAAGAGAAGCAGAGGGGCGGGAGTGGCGAGGGGAGAGCCGAGCCGTCCGCTGTGTGTTCCCCGAAAGCGAATGGCATCCTCGTGTTCAGCAGACGCGTGCGGTCATGCGCGCAGAAGCTCGCGACCAGAGGTGACGCCGAGTGTGGCAGGAGAGCGTGGAGCAGGCTCACGGGTCGCCTTTGTGTTCCTGAAGGCCCTCGGCATGCCACTGTGTGGGTCCATCGTTTGCGAGGCTGGACATCTGCGCATCGGATTTTAGACCAAGTCCTTGCGCTCTGCTGGCCTCTCTCAAGCTCCTGCTGGCATAGTGAAGGGTTCGAGTTCTGTGACCGTTCCCAGTCCCTCCCTGCTCCAGAGCTCTCTGCAGCCACCCTGGCTGAGGGCGCCGTAAGGTAATGGCTCTAGGGTCTCCCTGCAAGCTCCTGTTGTCACTTCCTTCTGAAGGGTTTGGGCGCTCCACTTGATGCCAGGCTGCTTTGCTGGTTGCACAAACATTACCCACTTGGGGAAGAAAAGGAGGTTTTCAGGGCAGGAAAGCGTGTCCTCCACCCGTGGCTGGGCGAGTCTCTCAGCTCGGGACGCTCGTCTGAGCTGTCCTTTCTGAACATGCACAGGCAGGGCACCCTCCGCCCGCCAGCGCGCTGCTGTGGCTGCGTGTTCTCCTCTGACTCATGCCCTGGCGCTCCAGAAGAGCCGCGAGCTCCTCCAGTCACGACAGAGCTTTCCACGGTTTTCTAGGGCAGGGCGAGGGCGCATGTGTTTCTAGGGGGCTGACAGCGTGCTCCTTCCATCCCGACCCTGCCTTCTGTCTTCCTCCTCCTGTCAGCCCCCAGGTTTCCTCCTCCTCCCCTTCCTTCTGTCTCTTCGGCCCACCCTTGGTTTTTCGTCTATACGTTCGTGCTGCGTCTCCTTTTCTATCTACTGACTTTCTCCCTTCTATTTCCTGTTTCTCCAACTGTCGACTTATCTTCGGTATTTACTTACAGTAGGGAAGGGAATTATAACTGCAGAGCATATCTATGACACCTGTCTGCTGTCTAGAAGAGAAGTCTCCATCGTACATCGAAAGTCATAAAAGGAGCACCTGGTTGCAAGTGCCTTATTCTGTAATCTCTACAGTGGAGTTCTACTCAATTACAACAAATATTTTTAGGCACCTAAAAGTAAAATTTGTATGAAAGTAAATAATAAACATATGTCAAGCAGGGAATTTTATTCTTCATGGCTAAAATATAATCATAAATTAACTTTGGATGATAAATGCAATTTTCCACCACTCCTGGCCTTTTACATATGAAAACTTGTTTCTTTCTTTCTCAGCAGAACATGTGTCTGTGAGCATCTGATTATGTTAAAGCCTGAGCCAGGCGTGGTGGCGCACGCCTGTAATCCCAGCACTAGGGAGGCTGAGGCAGGAGGATCGGTGCGAGTTCGAGACCAGCCTGGGCTACAAAAGTGAGCTCAAGGCCAGCCTGAACTGCATAGTGAGACCCTGTCTTGAAAAGACAAAATAAATAAATAAAATAAAGCCTGGATTGCTTCGCTAGGTCTAGTCGGCTCTGCCTTTGCTTTAACGACCTCTACCTTACAGATAAACATTACTGAAAACAAGACCTTGCTTTTTCCATTTCCCAAGAATGTAGAAGCTCAAGCTAGGTGTGTAATGTGCCATTAAGCACATCTATAGGACATTAGAAAGCAGGAGGAAGATATAATCTGGTAAACGGACACCTCAGGAGCAGAAGGTCACAACAAGGGTCAGGGGCTAGGTGGGGAAGTCCAAGGTGCGCAAAGATCAAAGGAGGGGCCACTTGTATGTAGGGCTATGTTTTACTTTTTAAAAAAAACTCTTACCAGGACAACAGTGCTGAGGAAGATTATAACTGCAGAATATGTTGACAATTCCTGTGTCTGCTGTATAGAGTAGAAGTATCAGTCCTTGGACCTTGAAAGTAATAAAAAGAAAAATTACCTTGTGGCAAAAACATGGATTTGTATAGTGCCAGGCCAATTTTTGTACATTCCGATTGAAGTGCAGTCTCTGAGAATCACTCACATTTGATTCAGAATCAAAGCCACGAGTGAGTCCTGGTAAGCCCAGAAGGCTTCAGTTGAAAATCTGTGTTGATACGGTTGAATTTCTCCTACTTAGCATGTTAGCTCTTGCACGCACATGAATTAGGATAAGCAGTGCTACAGCAAAAGAAAGTAGAATCCCTTCAAGGTCACTGGATCCAACATGTGGTTTCACAAGGTGGAGCGGAGTCCTCGAGTACCCTAAGCAGTTTACCACAGCTCTTCATCATGAGCATCGTGATAAAGTTCTTGGTGATTTGAGTTGGAGGAATTAATCATTTTTTAAAAATATAATGGCACAGTGATGCCTTTCTTCTCCGAATCAGTTTATTTCCTGTACATTTTGACAGATGGCTAAAACCAAAGCCACTAGATCCTTTTAGATTGCACGTGGTTGCTCAGGTGGTGTCGTAGGGGTTGTGAGGGACCGGCCACACCTCTGGAGAAAGCTAAATTGAGAGAGAAAGAGAGGAGCCTTGTCTTTGAAACCACTTTCACCTTTAAGCTACGGAGTAGGAACCGTAACGTTGACTGACCTGTCCCCACAGTCCCATGTCCAGCGTGGCTGTCCACGGACAGCGTGGCAGTTGCGTGCTCATGCCGCCTCCTTCCTGCCCCCCTTTGTACTGACACAAGCTCGAAGGACGAAGGAAGGTGCGACGGGCCTGCCGGTGGGCTTTGTGTTCAGAGTGCTCGTGACCCTGTGCCCGGAGGCCCAGAAAGGCCCAGCCCTGCTTGGCTTGGTTCCAGGCTGGTCACCTCAGCCCTTGTGGGGCGCTGGCCTTGCTGTCCAGTGTGCCTGCATGGTCACCTGATCCCTCTGATGCAGCCACAGGGTGCGTGCTTCTTTGTCCTTTAATTGTAGATTTTTGCTTTTGCATAGATGTGGGGCACTCTTCTTGCCGGCCACTTGGGAAGTCACGTCCTACTTCGTTAATACGTCTAAGCAGATCACCACTACGCCTCTCATAGCGTTTGCCTATGTGTCAGTGTGTGGACAGCAACTCTGCTTCCAGGCTCACGGGTGGCCTTGGTGTGCACAGGGCGTGCCGTGTGCCACAGCCACGGGGCCTCATTGTGAGTGTCGCTGAGGACCTGGGGCTGCAGTGGGAAGGCTTCCCCCACTTCCGTGGTGCAGGAGGCCCATGCATGGGCTTTGTGAAGGAGCCGGGGAGCTGGGGCCAGCAGTCCCCAGCGACTTTGCCTTCCTGTAACACAGAGTCTTAGTTTTCTTTCACTTGTTGCTGAGATAAAATACCCAACTCCCCAAGTTGAGGGAGGAGAGATTTATTTAGAGCACAGTTTGCAAAGGTTTCAGTTCATCCTGGGCCCGCTCCAAGGCAGGGTGGAACATGGCAGAGAGCAGCTCACGGAGCCCATGAGGCAGTGACAGCAGCAAGGGGAGGAAACAGCTCTTCCGTCCCTGGTACCTGGCCTGCTGCGCCTGTGGCAGTGCCAACCAGTGACTAGACTAGGAAGCACACACCCAAGTCCAGAGTCGTCCACTGCAGATCCAGCCACTTCAGAAAGGGCCCCGTGACTGCAGGAGGCTGTGGGGACACCTGGGTACAGCACAGCACACAGTCAGGGAGAACTGAGTGCTCCGAGTGGGAATAAGCGGGCCTCACCCAAGGCAGCAGCGAGGGAGCTGAGAGGTCGGTACGCGTACACACAGGCCTCCAGGAGCTTCTGATCCCGTGAGACAGTGTGGGCCACAGCCAGCCAGCACGCAGGTGTCGTGGTTGTTTGTCACAGTAGGCACTGTGGGTTCATGAAGCATGGCTCTGGAGCCGGGGGTGCTGTGTCACTGAAGGAAGCAGGGAAGGAATGGAGGCGTAGCTGGATGGGCAGATGGGACAACTATGGGCATCCCACGAGTGAAGAGGAAAGCCCAGCTGCGCATCCAGGGAAAGCGCCACAAACGCGCCCACCCACAGGTCTGGATCCATGCTACAGACAGGTCTGGAGACTGGAGGGTCCCTCTGGACAGGGGAGTCCAAGAGAAAGGTGCCAGGTGACGGGCCAGCCCAGAACGGGAGAAAACTGTGGCAGAAGTGAGGTTGGGAGACCACCCAGCCCTTGGGAAAGGGGTAGATGGGTGCCAGCAGGCACCTCACACCTTGAGCGCTGGCAGCGGGTCACCGTGTAGAAGCCCTTTTCCCGGGCCGCTGGTGTTTTCCAGAGGAGGTGCCTGTCTGGTTGCAAGCTCAGCCTGTTCTTAGCGTAGAGAGAGGCACTGTTTTGAAGACCAGATTCGGCTTCTTATCTGGATTTGTTGACCAGTGGAAGCTCCACTGATGCTTCGTGCTTGTCAGCTTCCAGGAGCTGTTCTGGAATGCTACGTAGCTCCTGGAGTCTCACCTTAATGACATGCCAACTATCCACAATCAAAATTAATTTGAACACCCACTTAATCTTTTCTTCATGTTGAAATGTTTATATGAAAATAAAGTGAATACCAGAAACATGAAGAAACAAGTCATGTTTTGTAGCTAATTTATATCACTACAAACACATAAAAATGTGAAACTTAAACCTTAGTTCATTATGATTAATTTAGGAATACAGGAACTCTTGTGGGACGGCCATACATGACTAAGCAATGGAAAGTAAAATGAATTCAGGAGAATACCGCGAGGACACTTGATAGCGCTTTTTCTTCTGGCACAATTCTCATTTGAAATTGGTACTTGTCTTTTGAGGTAAATTTATGAATTCACCCAATCACAGTGTCTTTCTAGTTAGTCTTCAGAAGCTGTTCACAAAAGGGTGAGACACAGTATTGCCCAGTGACTAACCTCCATTTACAGTGTGTGCACACACTTTAAAAAGCTCTGCCCATGCACTTTAATTTTTAAAAGTCCCTGCTTCAGCGTTCCGGGCGCATCACCCTTTAATCAACTCTCACTGTTTCCTCAAGGTATGAGGGCAGTGTATTGTTGGCTGATTATTTAATAGCTATGTGCTGAGCATGAAGAATTAGCCTAAGCCGACACGATCCCTGCCCTGACAGCGCTCCTGTCCTAATGGGAAGAGCAGAGAGTGACGCGCTGGACGTGCCTGGCAGGCGCGAGCCTGTGCCAGGCTGCGCCAGCAGCCATGCCAGCCCCTGCTGCAGCCAGCTAGTCTACACTTTTCCCTTACGGGTCCCGTACCCAGATCGCTTATTTCTGGCTGTTGTGGACTCGTTTGCCTGTCGCCATGTGAAGAAGATTATTCAGCAGTTTCATGTCCAGAGTTAAACCATCAGTCACCACAAGCCCACTACATAGACAAGAGAAGTCGCCATGTTCAAGTCAAAAGCTAACCACCGAGGTGCTTGCCTTGAAAAATTTCTTCTTCTTTGAGAAGTAACTCGCATTCATTGATAAACAGTTGATAAAAATGGAAAGATGAGAAGAAGCTTCTGAGAGTAAAGTCACCCCGTGAGCTGCCATTCAGAGAACACGACCCTATTTTTTGTCCATCTTTTGTGTTCAGTCGAATTTTCTCTGATTATAGGTTTTAGTGTTGTAGGCCTTCCGCTACCTGCACGGCATCGCAACAACATTTTGAGGTGACAGTAAAGCCACTGGAGGCAGATCCGACCTTGTCTTATTTTGTATTTGAGCATGGGTTTGCACGATGTTGCTTAGCTGACTCCCTACCACCCCCCAAAAGAAAAGCAGAAGCTCGTCTTGCCGGCTAAGTGCACCTGTCGTGCTGAGAGAGCGAGACCCCTAGAGACAACAAGAAATTCCTCTTTTGCAAAGACCTCACCCTGTGCATCTCTTCCAGTTAGCTGTTCTCTCATATCCTGCGTAAGTACAGCCAGTAAACACATTGTCATGCTGCTTAAAAAATGTTTTTAAAAATGCGAAGATCCTGGAATATCATAAGCAATCTTGAAAGAGAAAAAGCAGAAGGCTTACCCTGTGTGAACCTGAGCCGCACTGTGTCATTCAGGATTGGGTGGACCTGACTGTGGAGCAACAAAGAGACTGCGCCGGAGGAGAAGGGGCTCTGATGGGCTTTGTGTGGTCACGCAGTTTTCAACACAGGTAGGCGAGCTTTGCGTAGGGCGGTTGAGTGCTGCTTCAGTAAGTAGCTGTAGTCCAAGTAGGTGTGCATATGAAAACAGAAAGAGCCTCAAGTCCTGCCCCATCCCAGGGACGGAGAGTAGCTGGAGATGAAGCGTAGGTCTGAGGTGCAGATCTTGAGACAGTGGCTGTCCGCCACGAGGCACAGCCGCTGCAGGTTGGCTGTGTGTGGTGACTTTTGGTGGTGACTCATTGTCCACTTGTCCTGAGGTCCGCAGTGGTTCCCAAGGGCGTGCTTGATCAGCACCCAGTTTGTGCCGCCAAGCAGGAGTTTCATGAGGAGGGACTGACCCCTCATTCTCACCGCCGCATCCAAATGTCCCAGCATAGAAGAGGTCTTATGATGATGTCTCTTATTTAGAAAATTATGGGAGGTGCCCAAAAGATGACCTCTGGGCTCTTGATGGCTTTCGTGGATGTATGAGACGATCGAGGGGTAACGACTGCAGGTGGGCGTTTAGGGTGCAGGATCGAGAGGCCCAGAACAGGTGCCAGCGGTGCTGGGTACGAGGGGAGGCCGGGCTGTCAGTGTGTGTGCCCACTTTGGGCCAGGCACCATGGGGTGCAGGAAGCGGGAGGCTGCAGGAGGAGGCAGCCAGCTTCCCAACAGCTTCCAGCTGCAGCTGGGGGGCTCAGTGTGTGCCTAGTCCTCCGGGAGGGGTGGAGCCCTTTCTGGGAGCTGCCTCTCGGAAGGCCGCTGTGTCTGTTCGGGCCCCTGTGGGCATCCCCTTCCTTGTCTGAAATGAGGGCTTGTATTTATCGGCAGGGACTCTTCCTTGCTGTTGTTCTGACCTGCTGTATTGTTTCCTTAAGCGATGCTTTTAATTAAATGCAGGGTCAGTGGGCAGAGAGCGCTGACTCAGGGGAGTCTGAACGATGTTCGTGGGCAGTGTCTCGCCATCTGCGGGGAAGCGCTCTCTCGAGTCCTCACCTCCCCCGGGGTTAGTGGACACCGGCAGATAAAGCCTTATGACAGAGAGAGCGTAGGAGGGTGGCTTGTCCTCTCGCGGTTCTGGGGCCCCTACTGGGGCCCCCCTGGTGAGGACGCAGCATGGCGGGAACCGCAGAGGCTGCCTATGCTCAGTTTCTGGTGAGCATTCTGCAGCAGGTATGAGGTCGAGGATTTAATCTGCTGTGTCTCTGGGGAGCCCTGCGATGGCCCTGCTGCAGTATTTTTACCCATGTTCCTGTAGGCAGGGGAGTGCAGCTTCCCGCCCAGGTGGAAGCCAGAGTCACGCTGTCCCACTCTGCCAACCTGCAAATTGTCCCTTGGCCTTTCCAGTCGTTGCCTCCCCACTCCCTGGAGCTGAGGGCCACTTGCTCTGGTTTGTTGGTGCTGCCCTTGCACGGAACATTCTGGTTCTCGAGCTTCTTTTTTATGACATCACTGTCTCAAGTCCTGTGCGGTGCTGTGTGTGCTGCCAGCTGCTTATGTCAAGCGGAAGCCCTAGACGTCCCACGGTGGCCGTGAGGCCCTTAATGTCTGGGAACTGCTCTTACACCCCTGAAGTGCCCTCCCATCTAACAAGCGCGCCACTCTCCAGCCCTGCAGTTGTGTCACCATCCATCGATCCAAGCAACTGTCACACTTAGGGGTCAGAGGGAGACCGAGGAAGGGGCCCTGAGCACAGGGCCCAATACAAGTCCGCAGGGTGGCCCTGCCCTGCTTGGGATCTGGACGCCAGCATGGCGCTAGAGTGTCCTCCATGGTGCTTTATGTGGTGGTGGACACAGCAACCTGGCTTTCCTCTGTGTGTTAGTCCCATGTAGAGAAAAGCCCACGTGATTTCACCATTCCCTGGAAGTTTCCTCGGTAAATGGTCTCTTGGTTTTCTCATGGAATTGTTGTTTGGAATTACCAGTATGCACTTCCAAATGACAGTGATTATGTTTTTGGGTTTTTTTTGAGACAGGGTCTCTATGCAGTTCAAGCTGGCCTCGAGCTCACTTTTGTAGCCCAGTCTGGTGTTGAACTCTCACTGATCCTCCTGCCTCAGCCTCCCAGGTGCTGGGATTACAGGTGTGCGCCACCACGCCCAGCCCTGACAGTAATTATGTATTAATGTCAATAAAATCTCTTTGGAGACTTTCCTCCAATATCTGGAATTCTTCTAACTTAAGAGTAAGGATTGTAAATGAATTAAGAGCCAAAATAAACAAACCCTGCAATATTGATGTGCGAGCGATGTTGCTACCCCTGCCTTCCAACTAAAAAATTAGGGAAATTAAGAAATAATTAGGGATTGAACCAATGCAGTTTCTCTTTGGGATTTGTAAAATAAACCATAGGTATTCAGATCTGGCCTTTGTATCAGCTTATTGAGATGAAGGACCCTGCCATGATGTCAAGCGGTGTCTGCGCCTGCATCCCAAGACCGCATGTGCTTTGCAGCCTTTTGAAACACCCGCTCTGGGTGACTGACTTGTGCTCTTGACCACTTTACCGTTCCCGTTGTTGTGCAGTCAGTTTAGACTCTTAATGAGCTTTGGTGTCAAAATTAGATGTCAATTTGCCCTAGATAGCTTGGGTATCATAGTAAGTTTTTAATTTAATAAAAGCTCTTAATATTTTAATTGCAATCTTATATTGTGGTAATCAAATTTGAAGGCAAATACCAGCTTGCAGCTACAATTTGAAGGCTGCGGAGGTTGTGCCTCTCAGCTCTTGCAGGCCATGTACTGTACGCTCAAAAGGCAGCTGCTGTGAGAGAACCTCTGTGAAGCATGCTTTCACGATCTATGGGTGACCACTGGGTAGACATCGGCCGATCGGTTACCACGGAAAAAAGATCCGCATGATGGAAAAATACACCTGGAAATTATATCAGAGAACTGCTTTCACATTAGCATATGACCTTGAAAAATACTTCCTATCCCTTCTAGTTATTTTATTTCAAATTGCCCTGGTTAACAAGGAAGACAGGCTCCAGGGCTGCCTATCTTGGAAGCACTGGGGGGAGGGGGGAGGATCCGTCCCAGGCCTTCTGGTTATCTGGTGTGGCCAGAAGTTCCTGGATGCTTGGCATTCCAGTCTGCCTTGGGAGTCCTGGGTTCTCTGCTTGTGAAGGCGTCAGTAGCACTGGGCTAGGTGGCTAAATCCCGCCTGATCCTGATCCGCTGAGACTTCCTCTGAGCTGGTCATGTCTACAAGGACCTTATTCCCAAGGAAGTGAAGGTTAGGCCTTCAACCTGTCCTATGGGGAGACCCAATGCAGTAGTCAGAAAGCCTGAGACAGACAGAGGGTCAGGGGACCTTAGCAGCATTAGCACACAGGAACCTCTTTATGCTTCTTTAAAATCTTGACTGTGGGCTTCTGGGAGCCTGGTAGGTAATTACGGCCTCGGGCTATTTGTGATTTAATAAAGCTGTAATTTATCCCTGGGGCGCTTTTCCACAGACCTATCATTCCAGAGGCATTTTCACTGTGTGTTTGCAGAGGAGATACTGAAACAACTCAGACTGGGTTTAGTTTTCTGTATTTGCCTATGGTGAAACACTTCCACATTGTGTGATATTTCTAATGCATAGACAGTTGTTTGTTCCACCTTAAAAAAAAAAAAAAAACAACAACAACAAAAAAAACTCTTATGAGACAACTTATTTGAATCTTCATAGCAATTGCACTGATCTGGAAATGTTCCATCTGTATATTCGCTGTCTTGGAGGAGGCTGCAAATATGAAAGCCTCTGACTGCTCCTCATGACAGTGCCGTGCAGAGCTGCGTTCTTCGGGTACATCATCTCACTCCTGAGAGTGACACACTGAGGTCGAGATTCTTGTCCTCTTCCTACATGTCCCCGACCTGGCCCAAGAGCGCCAAGGCAGTTAGTGAACAAGGGGTTGAGGCTGACGCTGTGACCCTGCAGATGGGCTCTCGTGTCCAAAGCCTGTGACGTCGCTCATCAGGAATATTCTGACAATAAGGCCATTATTCTGGGATCTTCGCCAATGTACACAGCTGAGTGACACAACACAGGGATCCCTTTTGCTCTTTACCTGATGCCCACAGAGGCTTCATCTCCCAAAACTCTGGTTCTTAACTGTGAACTGTACCCAGTCTGTTGACATGGACACTGAAGATTCAGAGGGTGGCGTCACCTTCCCATGTCCCCCTGGCTGTCCTCCTGTCCCCACTCTGGCATCTCTCAGCCTTCCTTCCTCCTGTGACCTTAGGAAGGAGCCTGTCTCACTGTGCCCTTTGGGTAGTGAGGTGTTTCTTTGTCCAGCAGAATTCTTCAGAGGTTCACTTAGGTGCTTGCAGGGATTAGTAGCCCCACTTGTTCCCACTTAGGGTGCCCCAGTGCTGCTTCTTGGACGGGGCTGGCACAGTGTAGGTGCCGAGGGCTGTTCTTGGGCAGGCATTTGAGAGAACACCTCTTAGGTTTTCTTGGATAAATCCCAAGAGTGTGGATGCTGTCATATATGTTAGTTTCATGTTTGGTTTTATGAACTAAATGGCCAAATTTTTCAGAGTAGCAAATTCTACTTGCCAAGAATGCCTCTGAAGACCTGACATCAAATGTATTCTACAATTGTTCTGAAGCGTGGAGGTTTAAAGCTGTTGTTTGAATGCCTGGAGTCTCTAGCAAAGAAGCCCAGTATTCTACTCAGCTTTTCTATCAGAATGAGATTTCATTTTCTCTGTTCGTTACTCCATGTTGAAATAGCATTCCTAGTATTTGTTAATCGTCATTAATAAAGCGATGTCTTCTTTTATAAGTTAAACAGCAAGTCGAAGGAATTTGGCCTCCAACAAGACCCGCGCATCTGCTTGAGGATGTGGCTTTGCCTGTAGCTAAGCGCAGGAGCGTTTCTAGGTCAGGAGTCGTTTCTGGCGTCGAAGTGTGCAGCTGTTCTCTCCATAACGATCCGTACAAGCAACGTTGGTGACAACGTAGGCTCTCCAGCCAGCGCCAGGGACAAGCCTTCCCGTGGGACAAGGGCAGGAATACTGAGGTTTTAAATTTCAGCACACAACATCTTAACTCATTGCACATTCCTGCTGGGTGCTTCTTTAGTATCTTTTTTATTTTTTCCAAATGGCCTTGAGCATTAACTGTTTGATTAGCCCTGTCCTATATCACTTCATTAACTTTTCATGAGATGTCATCATTTTAATTTGCTCTTTTAGTCATTTTGATCTGTATGGTTTCTGATTACATATAGCATGGGAATAAAATTTTTGTAGGTTTTAAATGTCTATATAGTTAAACCTCAAAAATAATATTTTAAAAGCACTTTATCCATTTTACCTTCCAATAGGTAATCAGCGTTTAACCTTACATGTAAGAGGAATTCAAAAGTAAATTTCGAAAGCAAAGAGGCAAACGTTCAGAAAACCTGGATTTGCTGTGACTGAGAGTTTATTCTTCGCCACTTCTGTCAGTCACACTCGGTCGGTGCGCTCCCTCACGGAACCTGTGGATGTGTTTCCTTACCCAGGCTGGGGTTATCCAGTGAAATCCGTGCTCCTGCCAGGAGTTGTGGCTGCGGCTGGAGTCCCAGCAGCCTGGGACGCTGGAGCAGAGGGTGGCAGCTCAGGCCCAGCCCAGCCCAGGCAACTAAGCTGCTTAGCCAAGCCCTTGCTCATAACGAAAACTAACGAAGAGCACTGGGGAGGTAGCCTGGAACTAGGATGTGGGTTCAACTCCCACTGCAGGAGAAAAGAAATGCACCTCACCGAACCTCAGGGAACTGTACTGGAAGCGTGCAGACTTCAAATCCAGTGAATAGACATTTTGCTTTTGTGATGAATGTGAGGATTGTGACCCCGGTGTGACGCAGCAGACCTGCAATATCAGTTCTCTGCATGCTGAGGCAACAGGTTTGCACGCTAGAAGCCAGTGTGGACTCCAGAGTAAAACTCTATCTAAAGCCAACCACCAGCACCACCACAAACCAGAATAGTGAGCATTATATGGAAAAGGGACCTTTAATAATATTGAGCAGGTTGTGGTGCCACGTTGTCTTTGTAGGTTTTCTGTTACTGTCGCAGAGCCCCCTAGATTGGGTAATTTGGGGGTCCTTAGGAGCTCATTTAGCTCTCAGCTCCTCTGGCGAGGGCCTTGTGCTAACTCAGCTCCTGGCGGAGAAGTGGAAGGGGGAGAAGTGTGTTCCTAGGAAGCGTGGCCTGTGACGGAGAGCGGGGAGGTGGCCGGACCCAGCACCGCTTCCCTGCCCCTCTCACACCTGTGCGTTCATCGGTCTGGAGATCTGAGCCAGTCTCCGGAGGAAGACATCGGTCCTGCACAGTGGCAGCATACCTGGGGCCCAGGCACCGCCCTGTCAGCCCCTTCCGAAAGAGGCCAGCTCCTGGCCCTAGCGTCACACTGGACGCCGGGCTTCCGGCACAGGAACATCTGCACTGAAGCCATGCACTGTTGTACTGGTATGCTGTGTGTCGGTGCCGAAAGAAACGACGGGAAGACCCGATGAATAAGCTTCAGAGGACTCACCGAGACTTGTCTCTCTCCAAGTGAGCCCAGGGCTGCAGAAACAGCTCACTTTGATTGAGGGCTAGAAGCAGGCTATGGAATGTGTGAAGCTACTTTACAGATTACACATCACTATGTTTTCCACCATTTGCCTAACACTAGGTTCACACAGATGCTGACAGATAACCAAGGAGCTGGGGAGGTGACAACCCTTAACATCCCAAGCAAGAGGTCAATAAACAGGGCGCCAGCAAAGGAAGCTGCTCTCTGCAGGCGTAAATCCCAGCTTTCCGGGACCTACAACAGACAGCAGCCCTCCCTGGGCTCTGTTTCTTGTTTCCTGCTTCTTGGGATATCAATTGGGCATATTACTATAAGGCACAGAGCCTAACCCCTCACATGAGTGAGCAAGGGATGCCACCATAGATGGTCTGGGCTGGGTGGTTCCTTATTGGGGGGTCTGACCTCTGCATCACAGTGCACCCAAGGTGTCCCTGGCCTCTCTACCCACTAGTGACCCTTAAAGCCACCTCCAGATACTGTACTTGGGGAAGTTGTCCCCTACTGAAAACCACCAAGCTCCAATGAAATGTGACCAGAAAGAAGGTGGTGTCTCCCACAGTGACCAAGAAACTGACGTTTCCGCATGTGTGCTGGGCGTATGCCCGTTGAGTAGGCTATTTCGTAGAAGAAACACCTCCTCTCCCTACCTCTGCTTTTACACTGACAGGCGAGCCCCGGGCTCAGGGTGTTTCAGAGCAGGAGGCACTGTGTCCTGGAGCTGGGATGCGGGAGCGGTTCTGGCTGTCCTCCTTCGGGTCCCTGCTCCTCAGCAGAATGTGCTCTCCGCAGCAGCTCAAGTCTTAAGTTCTCCTCACATTCTACCGTCTGTTCCTTCTTGGGTGCTCTGTACGGTGCACGAGTAAATCTTCTTTTATATTTTGAGCTAACGATCTCAAAAAAGACCTAATAGCTTCCTGATTACCCTCCCTGATGAGATTTGGACTTGGGTAAGCCTGAGGACACAAAGGATAGGCTAAGTGGAAAATGTAAAATTGGGGCAAGGCCATTGACAAAGACGCTCAGGTCGAATCGGCTCTTTTGTGCTTGTAGGACATCATACAGTTGAGTTTAATTCTATCCTGACCATAGAAGTCATGCCTTCAGAAGATGAAAAGTTAGTCAGCCCAGAGTCTCTCACAGGGAAGCCCTGAGTGAGTGATGGGGACCTTGGTGGGCTTTCTGAGGGGCCAGGCCTGGGCCAGGGTAGGCAGCTTTCCAGTGCTAGGAAAATTCTTGGAGTGGCCTTTGATGTCTTCACTTTTCCTGTCACCCGCACGCTGTCAGTCACCAGATCTCAGGGCTTGTTTCCTTTGACCTTTTCTCGTATTTGGGTCCCTGCTTCGCTGGGTGTTAGAACAGCACAAGAGTCTAAGCTGAGTGCCCAAGGGCCTCCCCTCCAGGCCCCAGCTACAGCCAGATGGGTTGTCTTAAGCGCGTATCTTGGGGAGTCACAGGAATCTCCCGGACCTCCTGACCACCGCTCTTGTACTCAGCTTGATCCTCTCATGAAAGAAACCCTCTCTCCAGCAGCCAAGTTGGTTTCTTTCTTCCTGATGCCTGAGTGACCTTCCCTGCTGTTCTTGCCTTTGCTTATGTATTTAGCACTATGTGGAATGATTCCTGCTCCCTGACCAGAGTGTCACTCAGCCCCAGGCTCAGCCGCAGCTGGCCTGCACAGAGCTCCCCACCACCCCTTTGGTAGTGGCGTTTGCTTTTCTTCTTCGTTTGCACATCCACTAACTCGTGAGGTTGAACGTGTGCTTATTTTGACGCTGAGCTCTGTAAACCTTTGTGACGACAGTTCGCATGTTCGCTTTGCCACCTGCTTCCACCTATTAGTCGCTCTCTGTAAGATATTTTGTGCTCTACATCCTGTGCAGTGCGTTACTGTATGCGCTGCCAGCACTTCCCAGGCAGCTGGGTTAGTGCGTGGCCAAACGTCTACTGTATTCTGTGACTCTATTTTAATGTCACAGTCCAGATGCTCCCAGAACCTGGCGTGGCCCCACGCAGCCTCATGACTGAGGAAAGAGCTATAGGATGTCAGAGAAGAGAGATTGCTTAGAAGCAGAGAAAGATACCTTGACAAAGAAAAATCAGAGAGCAATTTGTAAAGGAAATCTGCTTAAATGATTTGCGAAGATGTAAGAGTTATGGCCCAGTTGTCACTTTGGATATAAAATCTGAGGCCCTCTAGACAGCTTCGCTAGTGCAGATGAGTAATTGAAGTGCCCGCATGTGTCCTGAAGCATTGGCATGCAGGACTCTAAGTGACCTTGATCTTCTTCTTCCCGGACACCCAGGTATCTCTGGCCCCCGCATGCATGGACATTTGAGAGTGCCACCGTCAGCCACACTCCGGCATGGAGACCTCATCGCTGCTCTCCTCGCTGAATGACGACTTTAAGTCTGAAAACTACATCGAGCCTCACTACAAGGAGTGGTATCGAGTGGCTGTGGACACACTCATCGACCGAGGATTAGAGGCGTACCAAGAATTTCTTGCCGCAGAACGAGTTTCAGACTTTCTAGCTGAGGAAGAAGTTAATTATATTTTGCAAAATGCCCAGAAGCCCACAGAGAGCACCGTGCATAGAGTTGATAATTCCTGCAACGACGACTCATCTTCGGAGTTTTACTGGCCCCCGGAGTCCGATGTGGAAGCCCCCAATCTTGATTTGGGCTGGCCCTACGTGATGCCTGGACTCCTTGGTAACACCCACATAGAGCTGCTTTTCCACCCACCCAGAGCACAGCTACTGACTGTAAAGGAGACTATTCGGAAGATGATCAAGGAAGCGAGGAAGGTAAGGCTGCTTCTTGTTTGAACTATGGGAGACTGGCACATGTGGCCAACCGGTTGTGTATGTTGGTAAAAAAAACTTGGGCATGTGTGGGCCGGGCCCTTCCTTCTAGGACGGATCCCTGTGGGCTCCTAAGAGGCTCAGACTTCCCACATCTCGCATGTGTCTGAGGGAGGGGCAGCACCTCCCTGAGGGCTAGAGAGGGTGACCTCTCTCCTCCCAGTGCACCCAAGGGCCAGTTAGTATGCAGACTTGGACTAAAATGAGGAGATGCCTTCCTAAATGGAAAGCACTGAAAGTTTTCTTTCTTTTTTTTTTTTTTGGTGGGACCAGGGTTCGAACTCACGACCTTGCACTTGCCCAGCAGGCACTTGTGCCTCGGAGCTATCTCCCCAGCCCCTGAAAGTTTTCTTATTCCTTGAAAAGAAAAATCTTGGTGGATTTGGTAAAGTTTCCTTTGTTCTCGATAGGACTAACTTTGTCATATGTGCTTACGTGAATTACAGCTTTGCCAGTTTTATGAATTACAAGGAAACAGTATGAAGAACATTATAATACAAAATAATGACTCTATGTATTTAGCTTTTTAGTGCCTTGGTGCTTTTATCAAATATTTCTGTTGCCTTGTAAATCTCACGAGTCCTATTTCAGAGCTCAGATAAATTGCAGGAGTACGTTGGTGATCAACCAATAAGAGCCCTTGGCAGTTTTTATGTGTAGCCCGCAGCATGGAAGGACTGGAGAGTACACCAGAAACTCCCACACTTAACTTAGAATTTTAAGATATCCAGGCAAAAAATTAGGTTGTCTAACTAGAGTAGTATTAGTGATGGGGACTGTAGGATACACTCTCATCTCAAGAGGGGTTAGGGGCATAATGCCAACACGGAAGTTATGAAGTATGGGAATAATAAGATCTCTGAGCTCTCACAGACAGTGCGCGTTCTATGACAGGTGACTAAAAACTCGAGCATCAGTTTAGGGAGACGCAGCATGCTGAGCTAATGTCAAGTGCAGGCTTTGCAAGTGTGAGGTGATTTTACTCCGGAACCCTTTGAAGCCCAACAACCAGACTTTTCAGCTGTGCCAACATCTTGAGCACCAGTGTGTCACGAAAAGCACCAGTGTATCCACATTGTTGAAAGTTAAGTATAGAATCAGACATAATGGCTGGCCGTGTTTTATTGAATGGGTAGAAATGTGAATTTACTTTTCTGAATTGAATCAGGAGTGTTTTTAAAATTATGTCTTGTGTTCTATGAACCAAAATAGTTGTGTTTTATACAATGACAGAAACTCAAGAATTAATGAGTCCTTAAGGGAAAATGTCTAATGTACACTCGCTACTGGGAAAAGGGAGGGAACCCATTCAAGAGGAAGGCGTTACTGAGTTGAGCAGGACAGGAGAGGGAGTGGGGGAAGAGGCTTAGCTACATCCGTGAGCACAATGGTTTGGACGGCGGTACTGTGCATTTCTGCTGGTCTATGGAGAGGGAAATGGTATTATAGAGTAACATTTGCTAATTCCTGTCTCGCTCTCTTTCTGTGTGCATGTGATGCTGGAGCCTGAACCCTGGGCCTTTGGCATGAGGGGCAGCATCCACCCTTTTAAACATTTTTAATTTTATGTCAGGCTTTCACGAAGTTTAGCCTGGACTGCACTAGGCCTGCAGTCCTCCTGCTGTGGCCTTCCGGAGTGCCAAGGTTATAGGCAGTGCTGCTGGTGTATGCTGCTAGAAACACCATGCTTTTGAAAGTCATTAGGAGAGCAGCATTACGATTGGCTGCTGGAGCCCGGGAGAGAGTGACCACAGGAAGGGAAGGGGCCTGTCCTGGGTGCCAGCTGGGAACACCCATCAGGGCAGAAGGAAGGTTGGAAAATGGATCTCCTGCAGGTGAAGATTGTTACCATGGCAACTGAGCACTTAGGCATGCATTAGCCTGTTTTTTGGACGCATCACGTTCAATGACAGGAAGCAGACCTGATTCGGGGGGGGGGGGGCACTATGAGGTTTTGGGGCTAGCGCTCACTGGAAATGTTGCATGAGTTTTGTCCTTTCCTTTCTGTATGGCTCGTTTTTCATTTCCTGAGGTGCTCATGGTCATTTCCTCCCCCTGGTTTCTCTCTGCTGGGCGCTCTTTAGAAGTAGCCGGTGGAGGACATGGAAGCATTTCCTCTAGAGCAATGTAATATCTTGTTGCTTCTCTGCAAAATCAAATACCAAATAAGACACAGCAAAAAGAGATTTTATCTAATTGAGTATGACGCAATTATAGTAGCTACCTGGGCAGGTAATTTTGTTGTCTTCTCAAAATACTTGGAAGAATATGCTAGTTGTTACCCAAATGCAATAAATGTTGAGGGAACTTGGCTATCTGCACATGGAAGGTGTATTCATGAATATTGTAGAATTTTTTCATCTGTCATTTATCTATTTAAAGATTTTTGAAACATCAAATACTCTAGGGAAATTCATTGGCTTGGTTTTCAAGACAAGATCCTGCCCAAATTTTAAAATCAGGGAAAACATTACAAAATGAGAGCTTGTCAGAACATGTTGCCTCTACAGCTGAAGCTCGGCTTTCAGGACTGTCGTTTGCTCAGTAGAAAGTCGTGCTGGGCTCTGTCCTGCAGACGCAAGGTGCCTGTCAGGCCCTGCGTCTCCTTCCGAGGAGCCCTGCTCCTTACAGCTGAGTTATGGGTGGGTCTGTACTTAGGGGTGATGTTCTCTTGTCCGTGAGGAGTCCCCATGAAGTAGACTGGACTGGACTGGACTGGACCGAACTACGTGGACTCTGCTTCCCCAGGGGACCCCCCTGGCAATCAGCATTGCAAAACCTGAGGCTAAACAAGTAGGGAGAAGAGCCAGGAAGGACAACCCAGGAAGCGGGCTCAGAAAAGGACACATCTGTCCCCGTGGTTCTCTTCATGGCTGACATGAGGCATTCATGGAAACAGATCCTAAATGAATGAAAAGAATCCAAGTGCGATCTGCTGTGAGGTCTGCATAATTAAATCTGATCATAGAGCACCAGATTTGCCTTCTGGTACTGTAGGAAAGGAGTTAAAAGCGACGCTGTGACTCGTCTGTCTTCGCTGGCCGCGTCTGAGGCGTGTGTGTGTGTGTGTGTGTGTGTGCACGTGCGTGTGCGAAGGCAAACCAAAGACCGCCCCCGCGCTTCGCCGCCCCCGCGCTTCGCCGCCCCCGCGCTTCGCCGCCCCCCCTGCCCGCCCTCCCGCCCC
>PVJA010018461.1:0-39896 GCA_004027025.1 Myocastor coypus | reverse complement strand
GCAAGAGCTGTTAGTTTAAGAAGGCTTTCACCTCAATTTCAGAAGAAGGCCTGGGAGGCCAGGCAGTGTGCTCCTGAGAGGGCAGTGTGTGAAGCAGAGAGTGAGAAGCCAATTCAGTGGAAACCCCAGAAGTTTGGAAAAGCCAAGAATGTGGATCGTGCTAAGAGGGAGCAAAGCCAGCCTAAGAGAGAAGCCATGGGAATTATCACCAAGAGTGCTGTAGGAGCAGAATTGCATGATGCTCACAACTCAGTGCAAACTGCTTTGGATTCTCCAGTTGGAACTATGGGATTTGATGTTTACCCTGCTGGATTTTGGACATGTGTTGGTCCCAATGTTTTGTATTACCCTGTTGTTTGCAACTTTTGGAATTGTAATGTTTATCTCATGCCTTTGAATGTTGGATATGTTTGACTTTTCTATTGTACAGGGGCTCACAGATGAAAATTTGTCTTGGATCTTCGAGGAAACGTGGGACTTGGACTTTTCAGCAATGCTGAAACTATTGGGACTTTGGCAACTCTTCCAGATGGACTAAGATGTCTTTTGCAAAAAGGGATATATATGAGACTTTGGGGGTCCAGGGGCGGAATGTTATGGTTTATGTCTAGTTATCACCCCAAAGCCTCATGGAGTCATTGGGCGGGGACTTCTAGAGTTTGAGACTTGATCCTTGATCCTTGGGATTATGGGTTTTAGTACTGATGGGATTATGGGTGGAAGTACTTCTGGGATTATGGGTGTAGCCTAGGGTGGGAGCTAAGGCGGAGAGACAGAGAGACAGACTGGAGCTCTAGCTATTGCTGCTGCTCTGCTGCCCTGATTGACTGGCTGCCTCTGCTGCCATTTTGCTGCTGTTCTGCCTCCATGAACTGGATGCTCTCCACCCTGCTCCACTCAGCCTTGGGCTAGCCGAATATGGACTGAAAGAAACCTCTACGAACTGTGAGCTAAATAAACCTTTCCTTCCTTCATTTTGAGTGTCGGGTATTTGTCCCAGCAACGAGCAAAAAGTAACTAATACATATCCTGACTCTTTTCCTAATAGAACTGGGAACTATTGTGATACAACCACTCTCCAAAGTAGGTCTGAAAGATAAGGTGAAAACATTATGCTACTTGAGTGCTTAGAAAAAAGGGATACTGGAACATAAAGATATCCACACCTTATGCAGGTAAATACCACTGGAGGCAAATGTAAGAGTAGCTATTCAGAAATGGGGGCACAGAGTGGCCTGCTCTAAGGATGTCAGCCTTCTTCACCAGTCCCTTCCTGACTTTATTCAACATGCATTTGTGTGACTTGACTAAGGAGTTACTAGTTTGAAATTAACAAGCCAAACATGAGTGCAGCTCTGCGATCGGACCTAGCACCCTTCACTGCTAAATGTCAAAGCTGCCAGTGTAGAGGTCAGGCCCGCACAAAGCCCCCCAAATGCTAATATGTTTGGCAGGCCTAGCTCACTACCTGTTCCAGGCTGATTGTACTGAGCCATCCACCATGACAGCATGTAGTGCTTCCCACGTTTTCTTATCATAGATTGTTATCTCTGCCTGCAGCACTTCTGCCACAGCCTACACTTCTGGACTTTGCTTAGCAAAGAACTTATTTTTTATCTATTCTCAGCCATGGCAAGTTGAGCACCGAGAAGTTTTTGTTTCTTGGCATCTCTGGTTTGCCTTGCTTAGGGGGCCAAGTGCATCCAGCAGACAAAGATCTCTAGATGCGAGTGGTAGTGGATGACAGTAAGGCACCAGTGGTGCTGGTGCCTGCAAAAGGTGAATGATGCCGTGTCTTCTGGACATAAATATCAGTCTTCTAATACTTTATTTTATGTTGATATGGATTAAAAGAATTTTTGAAAGAGGAATTAAGATTAGAACCATTATTGGTGTTTTAAAAGGCATATAATTAAATACTTTAAAACTAGAATTTCTAGAAGCTCTTCAGTGTCTAGGTAAGCCAATACCAAGAAGTAAAACTGAAGCAGGAGAGTTGGGCTTCCACGGCCGTCCCTGTGGTTGCCATCAACGTTCTTTTGCTATAACTGAGCTCCTCTTAAATACCATTCTTTTGAGGTTCGCTTTTGAAATCTGCACTTCTTAAAGGCAATATTGCCAAATCTGCACTTCTTAAAGGCAATATTGCCAAAACTTAGAAGATCTTATGCTTCATGTTATGGTTTATGTCTAGTTGTCCCCCCAAAGCCTCATGGAGTCATTGGGCGGGGACTTCTAGAGTTTGAGACTTGATCCGTGATCCCTGAGATTATGGGTTTTAGTACTGATGGGATTATGGATCGAAGTACTTCTGGGATTATGGGTGTAGCCTAAGGCAGAGGCTAAGGCGGAGAGCCTGGATGTAATATAAAGAGAGGCAGAGAGACAGACTCGAGCTGTTGCTACTGCCCTGCTGCCCTGATTGATTGGCTACCTCTGCCATCATTTTGCTGCTGTTCTGCCTCCATGAACTGGATGCTCTCCGCCCTGCTCCACTCAGCCTTGGGCCAGCCGAATATGGACTGAAACCTCTACGAACTGTAAGCTAAACAAATCTTTCCTTCCTTCATTTGGAGTGTCAGGTATTTGTCCCAGCAACGAGCAAAAAGTAACTAAGACACTTCATTATTTCTGATTTCTTAAATACTGCAGCAAAGCAGAAGGCAAAGCCATGAATGGAAGAATGATGAAATGGATAGATAGATACATAATACCTCTCCCGCTGCCTTTGAAAAGGGAATTTCCACTCCCTCCCTAACTTTGAAACGAACAGATACCCCAAGTACAATAATAGTTTTAGTGTCCTAAATTGTCAGCTCTAAGTAGAAAATGGAAAAATTGAGAAAAACACTCTAGGCCTCCGTCTAGCTCCCACTGCTATGCTGCACCCCAACACCTGTGCCAACCTCAGCATCACCTTGAATAATATTCCACTATGGGTAAGGGACATCTCAGTGACATAGCCCCTGCCTGATAAACGCAAGGTCATGAGTTCAATTCCTGGTACAAAAAAATAAATCTATTGCATACATATACAGTAACTTCCATTTCATTTTAATAAGAAGGTATAGTAAAGATTTTACTATTTTGCCTTGCTTGTGTTTTGCTGTTTCTATTTTTATCTTTTTTTTTTTTCTTTGTGGGAAGAATTACACATCTTCACATTGTCATTATTTATAAATTGGAATCTCTGGGCAGGGGATATACCTCCGTGCTAGTGGGTTTGCCTAGCAGACATTAGACCCTGAGTTCAACCCATCCCACTAAAGAAGTTTTAAGTAAAGTTAGAATAAATTAGACATAATATTTAGGAGTATGTAATGTGCCTTAGGAGCATATTATTTAGTCTCTAAAATACTTTCCAGATGTTATATTTAATAATTTTATACACAAAGCAATAGATATAAAATTTTTTAATAAAAAGTCAAAATGCTTAGTCATACTGTTTGTGTTGTGGCACACTGCATTTTATTTTAAAATATTCATGAGATAGGCCTCATTACTACTAATAAAGGACAAATGACAAAGACAGAAAACACTAAATTTTTCTTAGAAAAAAGCTCGCATACTTATCCACAGTGGAAACTGAGACAAAAGAGAATAAGGAGCACCTCATTGTTGCCTTGGTTCTTAACTTCAAAGACAGTACTGCAGCATTCAGCATTTGTTCTTCAACTAATAATTCAAGAAATTGAATACACTTTATTCTTGCTGACAAATCCTCTCAATAGAAAAGCTGCTCTCAAATGAAGCTGCCCAGTGAAGTAGCCTAGCACTGGCATTAGGAGATATAAAGTCTGGTTTTCATTCTACTAATTAATAATCTTAGTCCTCCTGGGCCTCTTTTCATTATTCATACAGTAGAGATTGTAATACCTCTTACTGCATGGCATTCTTGTGACAGCCCAAAGACACAGTATATCCGAAAGCTGAAATACAAATTAGTTGTTAAAATTGTGCATAAGTCTATGGACTCTCCTATTCAGGCCTATAGGCTATGCAATCAATCACAATAAAATGGAAATGAAGAAAAATGACTTTGTCTGGTTGGTAACGTTCTCCCCACTCTGAGCCTGAATTTACAGCAAGATATAGAATAACAAGAAAGTAGCTATCAAGTGTTCAAATGAAGAACCTAACAGAAAGACTACATGCTACATTTTCCCCAGTGGTCTGGTATAACTATCAATAGTATCCTCTTTTGTTGTCGAGTGTCCTTTATATCTTGTAAATTACATAGCAACCATGGTTGCTAATAGATAGCAATAACAAGATCAACTCAGAATTAGTAAGAAACCATCCAATGTACCAGGAATATAAACTATTACCAACTCTCACTCCTTAACTTACTTCTGGAGAGATAGGTGAAAAAAACATCATAACAAACTAATTACTGAAGTCATATGTAGAAAGGATTAATTAAGGTGACTGAAGCTTCAAATGGTCCACCAAAGCCACTGACCTCTTTTTGCTTAAAATTTAGAATTGGGTTAGGACAAGAGGACTAGACAAGGAAAAATATTTTCTTGTATCTCTACTTTCAAGTGTTGTCATTTGGTTGAATTACTAATGGAATATTAAATAACATGTTGCATGTCACTGTCATAGGATCTAACAACTTTACTACTGTAATATATCTAAAACAGACAAAATTATCACACCAAAAAGATACTCACACTGCCATGAGATTGCAGTATTATGCACAATAGGTAAAATATGGAATCAACCCAGATATCCTTCAGAGAATAAGTGGATGAAGAAAATGTATTATTTATGCATAATATAATATTATTTGCCATAAAAAATAAATCTTGTCAAACTGTAATAACCATATGACTTGAACCTTTAAGCCAAACTCTCCTCAGGATCAAATATACAAAGCATGAAGATTCAAGAGAAAGATATGGAGAAAACGTTGGGAAAATACTAGAATGTTGTGAGTCTTACATCTTGGAAAGAGGGTGGGACAAAGGCTGCCTCCTTCTTGGCCTAAAGTATATTAGGAAAGATGGCATGATGGAATGTTTGGCTTACATGCTCTGTAGTTTCGAAGTCCAGAGGACCGATACCAGAGAAATGTTAACTAGAGATGAGCAAGGTAGTTCCTTTCTTTGCGTAGGTATCTAAGCTTTTCAGAGAAAATAAAAACCCTTATATTCTTCAAAAACCACCAAATATGAGCCACTAAGCACAGAAGTTGAACTTCAAGATAAGCTCCATCCTAGCAAAGCCATCAGTGTAAAAAGGCAATTTGTCTTCAACTGTAGGAAAGTCCCTGGAGCACACCTGTAGAAACATAGGAACTAAAGAGGGCACAGAATGCTAGAAGAACTGTCTGCATATGAGATTTATAATCAAAGGGAACCTCAGAAGAGCTTTCAAAGAATCCATGAAAAATGAACTTTATGGATTATTTATACCTACAGAAAATGGTAACAACTGAAAAGCCACATAAATCAAATAAGACTGTTTTCCCTTCTTTTTCCTTGTCTGCCTCCATTTCATTCCCAGGTTAGCCACACCAGCTTGTTTAGTGGGAAAGTATCCTGCCAAGAAAAACATACCACCCTGTGTTGCTCTAGATAAAAGAAAGTCTATAGGCCTTCCCCTTGACCTAGACTGCACAGTCTACTTTTATTTATTTATTTTTTTTTTTATGTATTTAGTACAGAATCTGCAGGATCTCACTATACAGATTGTACTCATAGTGGTCCTCTCTCAGCCACCCCAGTGCTGGGATTATAGGCACACACTATCACATCTGATTCTGAGACAGCATGGTGCACCTGATGTCCAGAGGCTTACGCAACCTGAGATACTGGGGATCACACTTGGGTCCTTGTGCTTGCCAGGAAGAGCTTAGGCCATGGAGCTATCTCCCCAGCCCACTATTCGGCTTTCTATCACCTTGGAGAATCAGAAACACTCTAGAGTTTTATTATTCATTGGATTATGTATTAAAATATATTTTTTACTGAAATTCTAACTCATAAGACCTAGTAATGTTGCCTTGTTTAGAAAGAGTGTCAGCACAAACACAAGTCGAAGAGAGGGCCTTAAGGAGCGTTCCAATCAAACTAGAGGATGTCATGCCTTTATGTGAAGGGGAACCACTATGTAAAGACACACCAGGACCATTAGGGAGAATGGACTGTCTTGTACGGGGAGCATTAAACGTGGCTGGACAGAAACAAGCGTGGGGAAGTTGGATGAAAAAGGATGGCGACATGAAATAGTGGATAAGGGAACATTTTACTCTGAGGACAGACTCTTCTCTAAAAGGACTAACAAGAAAGACAGGCCCAACCTCGGGGTGGCCTAATGTTCAAGGCCTATGGAAGAGGAGAAACTTAAACTTAACTAAAGTTTTGGTTCAGATTCAGAAGTGGAGGCAAAACCAGTTCAATTAATAATTTGTGATGCAAAGGAGGGAAACTGGGATGAAATTTACCTCATTACATGAGGAGAATGGCTCTTTGTTTTTTTGTTTTTTCCTTCCTTTTTTTCTTTTTTCTTTTAGGGAAGGGTCTACAGGGTATTCAGCGTCTCACTACTAGATCAGACTCCTCAGAGTGATCTGCCTGCCTACAGCCCACCAAGAGCCGGAATTATAGGTGGGCATCACCTTGCCCAGTCTCAGTTGTCTTCTCAGTGTGCCCAGGAGCAGGGCTGGCATGGCAGGCCTGGAGATCAAATCCCCGACCCCTGCACCTGCTTGCAGGTGCTTTGATTCACAGAGCTATTTGGCTGGCCCAAGGATAGATCTTTGTAATAAGCCAATTTCCAGAAGACAACAATGGGAGGATGTGTGTCATCATTATGTCCTAAGAGCACACTGCTCAGATAAAATTCTACACCATCACTATGCCTATGCATTATTCTGCTATGTCTCATTTTTTTTTTTTTTTGTACTTTTCAGATACTACTTATTTTTTTCAAACCAACCGTCTGACTGGGGCAAGCCTGCATGGAACAAGTCTGCCAGTGTCATTAGACCAAGAGCCTGTTTGTGTCCCTGTCACATTTCACTAATCTTTACACAATTTCAACCTTTTTCACTTTCACTAGAGGTATTAGGATGACTCATCACCATAGCTATGTGATATTTTTGAGTTTAGAGTTGCAGTTGGTTGTGAGTAACCACATCCATATAAGAAAGCTATTTAACCTGTAAATGTTTATGTGTTCTATTTCACTTTCTGGCCTTTTGCTCTATCTGTTTGCCTCCTTCTTGGACTCCTTTTTTCTGAGACAAAATAGTATTGAAATTGGAACAAACAATAGCCTTAAAATTGGGGCAGGAGATTTAGCTCTGTGATGGAATGCTTGTCTAGAAGGTAAGAGGCCCTGGATTTGGTCCTCAGCACCAACAACTTAAAACTAAACAATGACCTTAAAATGATCTGTAACTGTCCAAGTGAGAAGAGAAATAATGTATGCTTCACTTTAAATCAAACGCTAGAAGTAATCAAGCTTAGTGAGAAAAGAATGTTAAAAGGCAAAGTAGGCTGAAAGTTAGCCCTCTTGGTCCAGTTAGACAAGTTAGGTATGCCAAAGATAAGCCCTTAAAAGAAGCTAAAATCACTGCTGGACTGAAAACACTAACGCTAAAAAGAAAAATGGCTTTATTGATATTACAGAGAAATAGTGGTCTGGTAGGATATCAAATCAGGTACACATGCCCTTAAACTCAAGTCTAATCCAGTGAAAGGTCCTAAGTCCCATTCCATTCCATGAAGCCTGAGGGAGGTGAGGATGCAGCAGAAGTGTTTGCAGCTTAGCAGAGACTGGTTTGCAGGGTTTAAGGAAAGAAATGCTCCCTAATGTATAAATGCAAGGTGACAGGACAGGTGCCAATACAGAAGCTCTAGGAAACCAGTGTAGTTAAGGTAACTCATTAAGGTGACTACATTAATCCACAGCTTTTCAATGTAAGTTTTTAAAAAATCTTATATTGGGAGGGGAGAAAGTGTCACTTAGGACTTTATCACTAAAAAGGATAAGTCAATGCCTGCTTTCAAAGCTTGAAAGGTCAGGCTGATTTTCTTGTCAGGAAGTAGTGCTGCTGGTGCCAACACCCATTTGCCATTGTAAAAATCCTAAAACCCATACGAACTCTACTCTGTCTACTCTGCCTGTCCCCCATAAGTGGAAAAGCAAAGCCTGGACAACACTGTACTTATTTACAATGTAGTTTATTGAATCTTTCAAGCCATCTACTGAGGCATACACATGGAAAAAAAAGAGTCCTTTGAAAATAGCACCTGGTTACCAGGTACCTGTTCTCTGAGAGAAGTGTAAAATAAGTTGTTGGTTGTGGTGGTGGTGATGGTGGTGGTGGTGGTGGCGGCAGCGGCGGCGGGGCAGCAGTGGTGGTGGCGGTGGCGGCAGCGGTGGTCGTGGTGGTCATGGTGGTGACGGCGGTGGTACTGGACGTTGCACTTCCCAGACAGGTACCTATACACCTGAGTAAGCTATCGCCCCAGCCCTAGTAAGGTTGTTTTTAATGAATCTCAACACTGCACCCATTTTACAACCTGTGGATCAGTAGTAATTTCAATTTGAAAGCCTTATTATTTAAGAACTACATATTGTGAGGGATTAGCCACCTGGCATAGTAATTTCTTTGATGTTTCTGGGCAAAGTAAACCATAAAGCTTCTGCAAAGGGTTTACCATGCTAGCTGCCATTGAGAGCTCTCCAGATGGGTAGCAATATAACTCAGTGGTGTAGTTTTCCTTACGTGTAAAAGATTCTCAGTTTGATGCCCCAGCATCACCAAGATGAAAGAAAACATAACAAAATCACAGTGCATGGGAGGAAGTCTACATTAGCAGGAATTTGGAAGACTTTTATGGCTATGGAAGAATCCTGGCACCAATTCCCCATCCATATGGAAGAATAAGGCTACATAAATAGTGTAGATACTTCACATATAGCACAAACTGACTACAGGCAAAGTAACTAATTTAAGTGTTGACCTAAATTAGACTGAAACATTAGAGATATACTGCAAGATAGTGGTAAATCTAGGCCCTGATTCAGCCTTGAACTTCTGATCTGTAAGTAATAGGTATTCAATCATGAGATTTAGCATTTTTACTTCCCCAACCCATATTTGCTAGACACTTTGGCTAAATTTAGTACTCATTATATAAGCAGAGAACATTAGTCGTGATTAATTACATACTAAGACAGCTCTGTGGAATTGAACACAATGTAATTAATAAGCTATAAATTGATCTACAATGTTATGATAACTATGCGTACATTTCCATATAACCTTACACAGACAGCCTAACTCATAGAGATGCTGTTGTTATTATCTTGCTATATTTTCAACCCTCTAGAATCCCAAGTTCCATTATATTAGCTTTTCTGTTTACACCTCAGTTCCAATTAAAATATTTCTTTCTTTTATGTTTCTTTTTTTTTTTAACACAGGATCTTGCTGTGCAGTTCAGACTCATACTGATCCTACTGTCTCAGCCACCCCAGCCATGGACTACAGGCGTGTGCTGCCATGCCTGGTTAAGGGGCCAGCATGGAGTGTGTGCTGGAGATCAACCTTGGGACCTTGTGCTTGCTAGGCAGGTACTTATGCCACTAAGCTATCTCCAAAGCCCAGTTGAAATGTGTGTTACTCAGACCTATGTCCTTGAACTAAATTTAGGCATATCTTCAGAGAACAGTGATCTATATTAATACAAAGTTAAGATGAAACATATTTCGGTCTGGCATATTACCTATTCCAAGGTGTCACTGCTTTAAATAATGCTCATAGAATTCCTTCTTAAAGCTGGAGGGTTAGCTAAGAAATGTAAAGATATACCACCTTTTTGCAGCCAAATTACTACATGTCTGTGCACATGCACAGCCAAGTGCTCACGTGCTCATTATTTTAGCATAATAAACCCTAACCTCTCTTTAGACGAGAATGGGCTCTCAGCCCAGCCTCTATCACACAGCCAGTGCACCTGTCTCCAGGCAAAGTCACTGCATGCTTGCTTGGAGTCTCACAGTCCCACCCTCCTGTATTGAACTGTCCTCAGCTCTGGGGAGCTAAGGGAAGCATACGTCCGCAACTAGCTGCCCAGGTACACACATGGACCCACAGGCCAGCGTGTGGGGAAATGCTAGCCAAAAGCAAGCTGGCCAAGTCGCAGTTTTGAATTTAATTACAAATGTACTCAGGTCCCACCCCTGCGTCCTCCACTCACAACCTTAAGAGGTTTTCCTGAGCACTCATTCCCCACTGAAACAAGCAAACCTGAATCTTTTAATATAGACTCTGCTTCAGTGAAATCAAAAGCCAATCACATTCCAGTTTCCTTTGTCTAGAATAGTATGGCCTTTCAATTCAATAATTTATAAACTGACTCACTGATAAAAGCATGCAATGAAAATAATAGTAATAGAGAAGGAGCAGTAAGAGATCCATGTTTCAGTTTTAGTCCTGGGTCTTTTTTGAGTATTTTTCCCTTTCAATAATTTTATCCACTCCTGAGTCATACGCTTTAGGCCCAAAATAACATCCTTGTGCCAACCCCCTACTTAATATTCACAAACTTCCTGTCCTTTTTCACATATTATATGCCTCTAAAATCTTGCTCAGATTATCAAGCTGAATTACAATTATCTATACATGTAGACATATGTTCTACTAGATTTACCTTAAGTTAGTTTGTGAAATTCATTTTTATATACTCATATAGGCCCCAGAGGTCCATTACATAAGAAACACTAAGATCATTTCTGAAGTAAAATATTTACTTAGAAAATAGTGAAGACACAGCAACTGTGTATATTTAGACTCTATTCAGGGGGAAATGTAGGCATTTCTATTTAGACTAGAAATGCATGTGCAAACTCCAATATTTTCAGAAATATTTGTCTCTGTTTTCAGCTTCTCTGTTAATGAGCAAATAAACCATCCTGTCACCTAAAATATAAAGGTAAGAGATCTGAAAACAAGACATGCTACAAGAGCACTTTTTCTTTGCAGGGAAAAAAGGGAGGCTTGTAATGAGACATAAGTAGTGGTGAGAGAAGACACCACAGGCACTTTCTTGACAGAAAGACTGAGATTTAATCACCCCAAGCTGCTTCTGCAGCCACTGCTGAGGTGCGTTAGCTTCACTGTCAGGAAGCAGGATGGCTGTGAAGACCGCAGTAAAGCGAACGTAATCGCTGCCAACGCGCTGCCTACAGACAACAGATGAGCCTCACACACCATTCATTTTGCTTCTGCACATTTTGATCTTGTGTTGTGTTATCTATAGAAAACACTGAGCTTGTATATCACTACAAAGGGACACTGAGGGAGAAAAGATTGTTATTAAACCCATGAAAAGGGAGAGGGGGGAGAGCTTCTTTGGAGTTTAAGATACTCAACAAAATCCTGCTGCTGAGCAAAGCACAGATTCATTTTAATCATAACTTCAAAAGCTATTGCATCTTAGAATTACACAGTCAAATTTTTGACTTGGAAGGAGGGATCGGATACTGAGCTTTATATATCCTGTATACTGTGGCAGTAACTGTGCCATATGAAGGAATGTCCCTTGTGTCACCTAATTCACTCTTACTTGAGTGACCTTGCACAAAGACCCTCACCATTTTGTCAGCCTGAGGAAAGTGGCACGGCAGACGCCTTTGAGGGTGAGATGGGAAAAAATCAGATAACATTATAAAGACCTTTAAAAAAATAACTTCTATTAATTTAGTTAGAGTTAGTTCTCAGATCATCAATATGCATCACTTTCTTATATATTATTAACGACATAGTTGTTCAATAAATATTTGGTATGAAACACTATATAAAATAAAAATAATAGCTGTGTGCTCTAATGTATGAGACTACTGAGAAAAGATGAGGCTATAAAGATGATTGGAAAAAGACAAAAGAGGAACATTGTGACAAGGTTAGAAAAAGGACTAACCAAATATAGAAATTTCATTAATTTCAGAGCAATTCATCCTAATGAATTGTCATTCCACGAAAGCATGGAATCACATGAAATTTGACTCATGTAACATTCAAGCAATTATTGCAGCAGTTGCTTTTTTCACCATTATGGAAATCATAAAATAAAGCCACATCCATAATAACACCCGCCAACTGTGGAGCACACACTAGCCGACTCTAGTGTAAAGAATTGAATAAGGGCAAATCCTTTCACCAGGCCCACCCAGAACTATGTCTACCAGAAGCTGAACTTATTTGGATGGAAAGAAGGTAAGCTCCTAATGAAGTATCTTGAGATGGAATCATTCTCAACTAAAGTGTGTTCTACATCCAAGTATAAGGGCCAGGGAGATAGCTCTGTGACACAAGTGCCTGCCTGGCAAGTGTAAGGTCATGAGTTTGAACCCCATCCAACAGAAAGAAGGAAAGAAAGAAAGAAAGAAAGAAAGAAAGAAAGAAAGAAAGAAAGAAAGAAAGAAAGAAAGAAAAAATCCAAGCATAGATGTCTTTATAGCAGAAAATTCGGAGAAAGCCTAGACAGCAACAGAGGAGAAGGACCTGGAAAACAGATACAGAAATTGCAGTGATGTAGCCCCAAGGAATCAGTTATAAGAAGCTAAAACAGACAAGGAAAAATTCTCTACTAGAATCTCCACAAGGATTGTGACACTGTCCAAACCTTGATCTTTAGATTTCTGAACTCCAAAACCTAGGAAAAAGTAATGTGATCTTTTAAGCCTCCAAGTTTATAGTTTATTATGGTATCCACAGAAAACCAATACAGCATTTTCATGGCAATCTCTTCATAACCCTAAGAAGTACAGGCTGTGTTCCATTTTCTATATTGGGCAGCTCTGTCTTAGAAAGCACAAGAATCAACTCAAAGATAAACTAAAGAATGAGTGAGTCAGGATGTATGGCCACGTCTAACCAGTTTAGGACCTTTTCCTTTAAAATCAATTTGAAACTTTTTCTTGAAGTCATGCTCCTCTCTTCTAACTTCATGGCTTCTTATAACCATTTGCTTGCCGTTCCTTGGGGTAAAAAGCTGATACTAAACATCAGTTATGGTCGTTTAAGTCACCACAATATTTTAGTTAAGAAATTCTTGAAATAGACTAAGTTTTAAAAAAAATGGAAGATGTAGTTGGTTATGTAAAGAAAAAAGAAATCCATAAGGTCATTTCTAAAGCTCTCCTGGCATCTGAGTCCTCAGAGACCCTAATGTCTGACTTTGTTTGTGGGTGTTCAGGCTCAATTACTGCTGAAAGTTTCTTACCCTTATTTATTCGCTGTTTCTGAAAGAAGCCTCTGGGTTCCTATGTGACAGTGGCCAAGGATCTGGGAGTTGCTGGATTATCTCTGAGACAACTGACTGGCCCCAAGAGGAATGAGACACTGTATAAAAATAGTGACTGCCAGGGGATATTCCCAAGACAAAGGGAGACCTGCCAATCAACTCCAGCTCTAGGCATCCACATCTACTTCCACTTCCACAAAGTCAGCTGCCACAGACTGTTCATTCAGATGAGTCTGGAAATGGCTCCCCATCCTGGCCTCTATCTTATATTCTCTTCCTTTGTCCTCACATCTTTTCTTGACAGCTTCCTTTGAGGTTTAATGAAAATTCGATTACTCTTTTAAGTGTACACTTCATACAAATAGCAATGTATGTAGTCCTGCAACCACAATAATCAAAACATGCCACCTTATAAAAATGAATACAGGGGCCAGAGAGATGGTTCAGCAGTCTAAAGTGCCTTTAGGCAACCATAGGGACAGCGGTTGGAACCCCAGCACCACATGCTGTGCAAGCCCCACCCTCATGGTAGGCTGAGCCAGCCATAACACAAATAAATAAATTGTTTAAATAAATAAATAAATAATTTGAAAAATGAATACAGATAGATCATTCTAATCCCACAAAATCTCCATATAATGTTCCTACACCTATCCTTGGGCAGGGATTATCTATTTTCTGTTGTGTAATTCTTAGAGTTCCATATGATTATAATCACAGAGACACTCAGGTTGGACCTCTCCGTAGCATACGCCCTCCACACCACCAGCCACCAGAACTCTGCTCACACACACCCACGCTGACCAACTGGGGTCTGCACCCAGGTAGGAATTCTCTGTGGCATGCGTCCCTGCACCGGCAGCGACTAGAAGTGTGCCCCCACCTGCCCATGCTGACAACTGGGCCTGGGCCCAGCTAGAGTGGGAAGAAGCTGACCAAAGCAGCCAAACCCAGCCAGACACATCTGGATGAGCTCAAGATTGGTGCATCTGGAACCAAATTTTGATAAACACTAAGGGTATAGCTTTATCAAAGTGTGGAAGTCATACAAAATGACAAAGAGAAGGAACAAAATGCAATCTCAGGTCCAGACTCCACCCAGAACAAATATAGGAGACACTACCATGGAAGAAAATAGGAATCATGCAGCTGAAATATCTGAATTGGTAGCATGTGAGGTAGACAGACAAGTGCAGAAACGTATAGAGGAACTCAGGTCAGAACTAACATCTGAAGTAAAAAAAGAAATGCATGAATTAATAGAATCTGAAGTGGAAAAACAACTGCAGAAATGGGTAGAGGAAATCAGGCCAGAAATAACTTCTGAAGTAAAAAAGACACCTCTAAATTAATAGTATCAAAAGTAGGGGAAAAACTGCAGAAAGGTAGAGAGGAGAGCAGAGCAGAAACAATCTCTGAAGTAGAGAAAGAAAGGATAACTATAAGAAAGATTTAAATGCTACTAAGGAAAACATTGATAAAAAATTATAGAATAGAAAAATTATGGATTCCCTGATTGAGCAATATAGGAAAGAAATAGATCACATGAAACAGTTGCAAAAAGATATACAAGAAAAAAATCTCAATCACAAGCTGGCAACACTGTATGAACAAAAGTGAAGATAGAGTTTCAGATCTTGAAGACACAGTCACAGCTATTGAGAAGGTAAGAAAGAATCTCTTAAAAACAACTAGGATTCAGAAAAAAAAAAATTCAACATCTGCAAAAATGAACAACGCGATATTAATAGTAATTAACAAGAAAGAAGAAAAAAAATAAAATAAAAAAAAATAAAATAAAATAAAAAAAAAAACAAGAAAGAAGGACTCAATATAAATGATATAAAAAGAATATGAGCAGAAATAATAGCAGAAAAGTTCCCAAATATGAGAAAATAATCAGGCATTTAGTTAACAGAAACACACAAAACTCCAAAAAACATAAACCTGAGAAAAAATACACCCACACATATAATAGTAAATATTTCAGAAATCCAGGAGAAGAATAATATACTGAAAGTGACTAGGGAAAATAAATAGTTTTCATTTAAAGGAAAACCCATCAAAATAGTGACAGGCTTCTCTTCAGATACCATAAGTCAAGAAGAGCATGGAGCAGAGTGCTTAAAGTCCTCCATGAAAACAAATTCCAACCCAGACTTCTACCCCAGCAAAACTCTCTTTCAAGTATGAAGAAGAAGTGAAATACTTCCATGACGAGGAGTAAGTAAAGAATTTCATGATGTCAAAGCCAACCCTACACAGACTACTAAAATAAACATTTTAGAGAGGGACCAAAATGACCTGCACTCCACAAATGAAAACAGAAAGAACCCACCAAAAAGGGCAACCAATTGAACACAGGAGAAAAAGGAGTAAACAGTAAGTAAAAGACATCAATCATAGGTCAACACATTTCAATTACATCCATCAATGTGAGTAGACTCAGTTCTCCAACTAAAAGAATAGACTGGCAGAGTGGATAAGGAAGCAAAATCCAGCAATATGCCATATGCAAGAAACACACTTAGCTCATAAAGAAACTCATAGGCTAAAAGTTAAAGTATGGAAAATAATACTACATGCCCCAGCACCTAAAAAAAAAAAAAACAGGGGTAGCAATACTGTTTGCAAAAAGTCTAAACTTCAAACCAAGATGTATCAAATGAAATAAAGAAGAACTCTAAATACTGGTTAGGGAAAAAACTCAAGAAGAAGAGGTAACACTCAGTAATATATATGTACCAAACACAAGAGCACCAAGTTACATAAATCTTAATGGACATGAAGAATCTACTATCCAATACCACAATCTTAACAGGAGACCTTAACACACCTTTATCCCAAAAAGATAGGCCAAGCAGACAAAAAGTTAGCAAAGAAGTCACAGAACTGAACCACAACTTGGAACAATTGGACTTGGTGAACATACACAGAGTGTTCTGTCCAACCACTTCTGAATACACATTTTTTCAACTGAACATTGCATATTTACCAAAATAGACCACATACTAGTGCATAAGTCATGCTTAAGTATATGCAAGAAAACAAATTGCCCCATGCACATTATCTGACTACAGTGCCATGAAACTGGACATAAATGATAAAAGAAACCACAAGAACAGAAGTACATGGAAATTAAACAATACCCTTCTCAGAAACCAGTGGTTTACAGAAGAAATTAAAAAACAAATTAAAAATGTCTACAATTTAATGAAAATTCAAAAATAAGCTACTGGAATTTCTGGGATGCAATGAAAGCAGTTCTTACTGTGAAATTTATACCTTTCAATGCATACATTAAGAAAACAGAATGGAACAAATAAATACTCTCAAGGAACACTGAAGCCAACTAGAAATTGAAGAGTAAACAAAACCAAAATCCCAAAGAGGAAATAAAGATTAGAGCAGAAATTAATTTAGTCGAGAGAAAGAAAAAAAAATACAATTAATGAAGCAAAAAGCTGATTCCTTGAAAGATTAAATAAATTTGATAAGCCCCAAGCTAATCTCCTCAAAAAGAGGAAAGAAAGGATTCAAATTTGAGAAATAAGGAATGAAATGGGTGAAATTACTACAGACCAGCAGAGATTCAGCGGATCATTAATACATACCTTGAGAATCTTTACTCTCAAAAAATTGAAAACATAGATAAAATGGACATATTCCTAGAAAGGTTAAATTACCAGAGCTGAATCAAGAAAATATAAGAACTCTCAATGACCCAATAACAGTCGGTGAAATACAAAATGTAATAAAAACCTACTGCCAAAAAAAAGTCCAGGACCTGATGGATTCACCACTGAATTCTACAAGAAATTGATGGAAGACACAATCCCAATACTCCTCAAACTCTTCAATGAAATCAAAATGAGGAAATCCTCCCAAAATCATTCTTAGAGGCAAGTATTACACTGATATCAAAACCAGAGAGAGGTGCAACTAAAAAAGAGAACTATAGGCTAATTTCTCTCATAAACATAGATTCAAATATCCTGAATAAAATACTCGCCACTAGAATACAGCAAATTATCAAGAAGATTATACACTATGACCAGGTAGGATTCATTCCAGGGATGCAAGAATGGTTCATTTTATGCAAATCTATAAATGTAATATGCCATATCAACAGAGCCACATCCAAAAATCACACGATCATCTCAGATGATGTGGGAAAGACTTTTAACAAAGTCCAGCACTCATTCATGTTCAGAGTCCTATAGCAAATTAGAATAGAGGATTTCTACATCAATTTGGTAAAAGTCATCTGTGACAATACAACAGCTAACATAATTCTAAATGGGGAAAAGCTAAAGTCTTTTACTCTCAGATCTGGTACAAGGCAAGGATGTCCTCTACCACCACTCCTATTCAATATACTTCTGGAATCATTAGCTACAGCCATTAGACAAGAAAGAGAAATAAAAGAATAAGAATAGGTAGAAAAAATAAGTTAAATTAGCATTATTTGCAGATGACATGATAATTTAATGGGGAAACCCAACAAAACTCACCAAGAAGCTACTAGAATTAATACACAAATTCAGTAGCATAGCAGGATACAAAGTCAACACACAAAAGTAAATAGCATTTCTCTACATATATAAACACACTGAGAGAGACATTAGAGAAACAATACCTTTTATATTCACACTGACGAGAATAAAATACTTGGGAATTAACCAGACTAAAGTAAAAGAACTTTTCTATGAAAACCACAGTACTCTAAAAAAAGAGATCCTAGAGGATTTCACAAAATGGAAAGAAAATCCGTGCTCCTGAATAGGAAGAACCAACATTGTGAAGGTGGCCATAATCCCTAAATCAGTGGTTCTTAACCTAATACCGTGACCCCTCAATACAGTTCCTCGTGTTTCAGTGACCCCCAAACCAAAAAATAATTTTGGTGGTTAGTTCAAAACTGTAATTTTGCTAAAGTTATGATTTCTGATGGCTTTAGGCGACCCCTGTGTTTGGTTGTTCGACCCCCGCTGGGGTCGCAACCCACAGTTTGAGAACCCTTGCCCTAAATTGTTATACAGATTCAATGCAATTCCTATCACAATATCATCAACATACCTCACACACCTGGAGAAGTCATTCTTAACATTTATGTGGAACTAGGAAAGACCTAGAATTTCAAAGACAATCCTGGGCAACAAATATAAGGCAGGAGGCACTACAATTCCTGACCTAAAGTTATCCTACAAAGTTACTGTGATAAAATCAGCATGGTATTGGCCAAGAAAATAGACCTGAGGATCAATGGAATAGTTTAGAAGATGCAGAATCAAATACAAACACATTCAGCCACCTTATTTTTGACAAAGGGGCCAAACAAGTTTACTAAAAGAAAGATAGCCTCTCTAACAAGTGGTGCTGGAAAAACTGGCTCTCCACATGCCAAAAACTAAAACTTGACCCAGGTCTATCATCATACACTAAGCTAAAGACAAAATTGATTAAGGATCCAAATATTAAAGAGAAACATTAAACCTCCTGGAAGAAAAAGTGAGAAAAAATCTTGAAGACACTGGGGTAGCCAGTGTTCATAGACAAAAATCAAAATGCACGTTTAACACTTGAGAAAATCAACAAGTGGGACCTCCTGAGGCTAAGAAGCTTTTGCACCTCAAAAGAAATTACCAACAGAATGAAAAGACAACCCAAATATTTAAAAATGTTTTTAGCTAATAAGCAGTCTGACAAAGTTCTTCTATATAGAACTTATAAGGAACTAAAAACTATTAGGGTCCCAAAATTCAAAGACAATCCAAAAATGGGTGTTTGAGATCAATACACATTTCTTAGAGAAAGAAGTTCAACAAGCCTATAAATACATGAAGAAATACTCCACATCGCTAGCCATTTGGAAAATTCAAATTAAAACAACACTTAGATACAATCTCACCCCAGAAAGAATGGCTATCATAAAGAAAACAACCAGCAACACATGTTGGAGAGGCTGTGGAAAAAAGGAACACATCTCCACTGCTGGTGCAAACTCGTGCAACCATTATGGAGAGCAGTATGACGACTCCTTAAATACTAGAAGTGAAAATTCCATTCAATCCAGCTATACTCCTACTGGGAATTTTTCCTGAATAACTGAAAACATCCTATCATAGTGATATCTGTGCAACTGTTTATTCTGAGTTCAATGAGAAGAAATGTTTTGTACTAATAATGATCAGAGAAATTATCACGTCTATACCCTGTGTTTTGTATAACTACTAGGAGGACAGCAATATGCATTGTATCAAATACTAGCAATGTACTACTACTGTGTTTTGAAACTGTCACATTGTTATTTCTTATTAAATGCAATAAAAATTCAACAAAAATAATCACAGAGCCTATAATTTGTGTCTGATATTTTCAGAAAAAATAGAGCATAAGTTCATTAAAAATTCAAATTTATACTGTTTAGAGGCTGATTTTTGTTTATTGCTGAGTTTCCATTGTGTCTGTTGTACATTTTGTACATTAACTAATTTATGAATGATAGATTATTTTCAGCTGTCAATAATACAGCTCACACCAAATTTCATTTATATATCTCTCTCACCTAACTCTCTTTCATGTCTTCAAGACTTTCCTTCCTCTTTCCTATTTCAAATTAACCCAAAATAAAGTTAAGGAGGCCTCAGCCTGTAGTTCACACCTAGGTATGTTGGTAAGCTCCAGGAGACTTGCTATGATACATAAAAATATTGTGAATTGTCATGATTTATAAACCAAGGTGCTACTAGAACCTTGTGGATAGAACCTGAGGAGGCTGCAAATTATCCTAAAGTAGACAAGGCACCCTCCCACAACAACCTAAGATGTATCATATGGTTGAGAAATCAAAACCTACAAGATCACTTTATAAAGAAATAAGGTCTATGGAACCTTTTGATATAGCCTGCTTGGTGGCATTTTACCTAAAGTCTTATGCTGTAATGTAACACCTAAAGTGATATTTAGAAAGGGACTTTTTCTGCATGTGCTGACACATGAAGGCTTTGAACTTATAAAACAGTATGGCTGTGGGGCATTCCCTTTCCCCTTTCCCCTTTAAGAGAATGAGTACACCAAGAAGCTTTCTTCTTTAAGGCAAAGAGCAAACACTTGCCAGATAATGAAAGTGCTGAGAACTTCATCTTGGGCTCCTTATCCTTCAACATTTTCTTAAGTTTCCTAGTCCATAGTATCTTAGTGTAGTAAAAAACACAATAAGACACATTTTGAAGTGAATATTTTATATAAAAATCTCATATATCTGAGGAAAACAATCGGAATACAAGAATATTATGTTCTTTTATATATATATATATATATATATATATATATATATATATATATATATATATAAAATCTTCCAGTAAAAAGACAGCAGGCAGTACCTTAACCACTGACTAGGTTAATAATTTCAATTAAGGAAATCATCCACCAAAGATCACTTAGTTCCCTATGCAGCTCTTTAGTTGGTTAATGCTTAATTAATATGAAAAGAGAGAAAATGCCCCTTGTGTTGCCCACTGCAATAGATAAAAACATTCTGTTGTTTTTTCAAGACTATTCAAATATCCTTAAAACCTCCTTTATCAGAAATTTTAGGCATTTCGCTACTTTGCACTCTGCAAAATGAAAACTATAAAGTGAAACAACCCCTTCCTACAAGTGAGCAACTTAGGACAATATTCATACTTTAGGATAGCTTTATTTTGGAAATAACCTAAGGAACACTCATATTACAAATTATTTTGAAAGGAGAAAAGAAAAAATTAAGGAAGGGAAAAAGAAATACATGTGTACACAGGACAGCTTGGATAATTGTATGGGTGATTTCTGCTGTCAATTAACACAAGGAGACCTTATTGCTTATTTTTCCTCTCAACTTTTTTTTTAACTTTTTGACCAATTTCACATGCTTATATCTGGTAATATAAGCAACTAATTTGAAAGCAACAATATGTAATATAACAATTGTTCAATTCATATCATTTTGTCTTGTGAAATTCTGCTTTGTTTCTAATGGATTTTTTTATATTTTATTCTCTTTTTGAAAAGGTATTTGATTATGAAATACCTCAACTCAGACTTATACAGGTATAAGTTTGAGTGGAGGTGTTTCACAATAAAAAGGATACAAAATGGAATTATAGATAAAAAATAAAGATGGTGATACTAGCAGCCTAGAACGAAGGCCAATCAGAGAGAAGGGACTTTTCAAACAAATGTCCAAAGCTGCTAGAGAGGGAAAAAGAAAGTGTTCATGATAGGATGTGAGGAAGTTTCAGATGGAGGTGGTCATGGGTCTTTGCCTCTCAGCCAGAGAAGCCATGTTAGCTGCCAATATAAAGAGAAAGCCTGTTAAACTTCTAATAGATGCTCATGCAGATGTGTCAGTTACCCAACCAGTGGCCCTACTTCCAAACTGAAGAATACTCAGTGTTTTCCCTATTTCTGGCAATTCATGTAGCCCAAGTAATAATAGAGTTGGTAAAACATAAAAGGCCAGTTTATTTGAGACAATACCCAATAGCCATAAAAGATTAAGAAAGATTAAACCCCTGTTACGGTTTATGTCTAATTGTTCCCCCAAAGCCTCATGCAGTCATGGGGCAGGGACTTCTATAGATTGAGACTTGACTCATGAGTCACTGGGATTATGTATTTTAGTATGATCTAGAGTTTGAGACTTGAATGATGATCCACTGGCATTACATGTTTCACTATGTTAGGATTATGGTCTGAGTACTGCTGAGACTACGGGTGTGGCCTGAGACAATAGGCTAAAGCAGAGAGCCTGAATGTAATATGAAGAGGGACAGAGAGACAGACTAGTGCTGTTGCTCTGCTGACATGATTGCTGTTGCTCTCTGTTCCCTTGGTTGTTCCATTGCCTCAGTCACCATATTGTTGCTGTTCCGCTGCCATGAACTGCTGCTCTCTGCCATGCACCTCTCAGCCTTGGAGCCGGCAGAATATGGACTGGAACCTCCACTAACTGTGAGCTAAATAAACCTTTCCTTCCTTCATTTTGAGTGTTGGGTATTTGTCTGAGCAACAAGCAAAAAGTAACTAAGACAACCCCATATTTAAGAGATCTCTGCTAATAGACCTAAAAAACATTACCTTGCAGATACTTCCAGTAATGTCTCCAAAATATTAGATATCAAATCAACGATATTTAAAATCGTGAGGTCCCCCAGACCCTATCTTTGTCATCTTTGTTAAAGTCATTACTGTTTGCTTGGTAAAAATCATTTTGACTACATTCGTAATTATTCCACTGATGTTATTTGGCCCACGTATGTTTAATAATTTCTTTGGCTTTGTCTTCTCCAGATGTAAAGCGATTCCACCTACCCAAGATAAAAATGCCTGGTGTGTATTGAGGGCCTTTAGATAGGAACTTTGGAGACTATCTCTGACTGCCGGTTCACAACTACAACCCCTTTCAGGCTGAAGAAGCCAGAGTTGTCATGGTCCATGCTGCCCTCATGGCAGTTCTGGTTACTTCTTTAGAGTGGAGGAATGTTATAGGCAACTGAATTAGATAGGAATATTATAGGCAGTCAGACAGGGCCACGCCCTCAAGGACAACATGGAAGACAAGGTGACTTTCCAACTAAAGAAAGACATTCCTCCACAGTGGGCCTGATCTCAAGACAAGAGTAAACAAAAGCAACTACCTACTTCCTTAAGGGTGGGCATTAGGGATTGATATGCTAAATAAATATCAATCACCTTAAAAGAGCCTGGAAAGAGTCACCAGCCCACACCCAACAGGAAGAGACCTTACTCTGCATTCTTCCCCACTTGCTACATGACTTGTTTTCCCACTGGATCCTGATTTTAATCAATGTTACCTGAGCAATGGTGCTTGTAATCTCATTGGTTGACCATAGTCTTTGTCCCACCTCATACCCACCTAAGCGAGTTCCCATGTCTTTTCCTCTATAAAAGTCCCTGGAAGAGACAGCTTCTGGGGGACATCCACTCTGGAGCCCCCTCCTGTCCCTCTCTCAGACAGGAGCTTTCTTTCCCTCAATAAATATATTGTGCTCATTAAAAAAGAAAGATATTTGAACTTAGTATAAAACATTTAGCTTACCAATAGTGTCAAAAACTTTCAAACATTTTATATAAAATCTTCTATAAAGAATATATATTTGAAGTAAGAATATTTGAATTTATTCAAAGTTCAGGTCCTTGCAATTAAATTAAATTTTTATCACTATGGGCATCTTTATACAATGAATAAAACCTGGGCTATGTTAGAGATCATATGAAGTATTTATAAACTATTGTCTATATTATAATGTGCATTTGACAAAGGCTGACTTGTTTTCACTTGATAGCTTCAAATTAGTGATTAAAAATCAACATCTTCGATAACTTTGATAATTACTAAGATTTTATATAAATATTTAGCATGAAAAATTCCCAAAGAAGTGTCTTCCTTTCCTGATATTTATGAAGTATAAACATAAGATGGATATTTATATCCACAGAAAATTTCACAAAATACAACACAGCTTTGGAAAAAATGTGGAAAAGTTGCAAGATAATAACTCAGTGGACTGACTAAGTGTGTATGTAGGGACCAGGATTCAATCCCAAGTAACACATATCATGCCGCCCATGCCCCAGGAGCACAGAGCTAGCCACCAAGTCTTGGCATGGGAGGATGAAAACAGGAAGATCACTATGAGTATAAGCTTCAAAGTGGGACCCTGTACCAAATATATAGATATATAAATTAAAAAGCAAAAGTCAGAAGAATACATTAAAGTAGTTAAAATTCTTTGTATTTGTTTGTTTGTTTGTTTGTTTGTTTGTTTTGCAGCACTGGGGAATGAATTCAGGACCCTGTGCTTGCCAGGCAAGCACTTATTCTACTGAGCTCTCTATTTTTACATAACAGAACCATCTGTTTTGTGACACTGAATTAATTGATCATTCATTACTGAAGACATTCGTAATTCAATATACATTATATTTTACCTAAAATGACTTGTAAAATGTGAATTAACCAGGTTGCTGCAGAGACACATATGCCATGTTTTTCCACATATTTATTATTCTCTTCTGTCTGTGTGCTTCTATTTTTATCTATCTGACCAAGAACTTTAAATTAATATCTTGCTTTTCAGCTATAGAATCATGTGCAACATATTGTAGTTGGAAAGTGTTATAGAAAGAGTGCGGCAGAGAGCTCAGAAGAGAGGAAGAAAGGCCGGGTGTGGGATAAAGACAGAGAAATGTGTCCCTTTCATTTTCAGCAGCAGCCACAGAGGCAATAAGATGCCCTGCGGTGTGGGAAAAATCCTTTCCCGCGTCTCCTCTGGGGACTTGGATTCTTCTAGGTCTTTGGGCTGATGGTTCATGAAAGTGCTAAACTCAGATACTAATCTATTCAAAATGTATAAAGTTACTATTCCTCTCTCTAAGAGAAAATGGAAACAGATGTCCTTCTTTATGAACGGATTCCTGAGGGATTTACACCACTAATGAGAAGAGGAGCTGTGAGAAAGGAGGGAAGACTGTGCCCAGAGGCAAAAGTGTGGGGTAGCACTTTAATTTGATGGTTTCTTAGGAATCAAGAGCACTGCTGGAGCACTGTGGGAGAGATGAACTTTTTTCAGTGGAGAATGTTTCTTCAAATATGAGTCTAAAGTAGCCAATTCCAGGTATATGTTTAGTGTGGTCGGTTAAAAGAGGCCTGCTGCTTATTGTCTGATGCTTACAAAATCAGTTTCAGTGATTTTTTTTTTATCTCACTCTAAACAATAATGAGTTTCCTATGAAATTGAATGGGGAATTAAAGAAAAATATAAGAAAGGTAAGGAAATAATCTGAAAGCCTCTAGAGAAATGTATAATATGATGGTTCAGGTGGACTATCTAGCTGTTTGTCTTGGGAGGTCATGGGAGGATTCATAATGCTCATTTCTGGGAAGGCACAGAGGCAAAATCTTGGGCTCCTTCAATCCCTTTCCACTTGCTCTTTAACATATGTCCCCCACTCCTCTTCCCAGATGCCATGATCTAACCGACTTTGCTTTGCCATACCCTTCCACCCAGAGATTTCTGCCATGAGTTCAGCCAATCATGGACTGTGTCCCCTGAAAATATGATTCACATAAAGCCTCTAAGCTTTAAGCAGTGAGTGTTAGATCTGTGTCCCCATGATGAGAAAGCAGACCAATACAGAAATCAGGAGTGGGGTGCTTGCTGTATTATTGCCTATAATATAATTTAGAAAATTTTGAAACTCATCTGTGGGAGGAAGTTAAAATTTTTGGAGTGCTACAGAAGCATTTAAGTACTGTAAACAGACATAGGTTTATTCTGTCTGGACATCAGAAAATCAAAATGCTTGTGAGAATGCAGACTATGCAGGCCAGAGTCAGTAAGTTTCAGATGGGTACATAGATTTCAACAGCAATTGGACTAGAGACTGTGTGTTACTCTGTGGGAAAAGCTGTTATATTTTGCTTATGTCCTGAGACTAACATTAAAAGAAAGGTACTAATTGATCTTATGGAGAATATTTTGAGTTAGTCCAACATTCAGGCTGTGGCATGGGCACTACTATAGCACAGATACTGCTGCATATGTTAGACAAATTTAAAGTAAGAATAGGGTAGACAAACACAAAATTTGAAAAATTTACATTTTGGCCTAAAAGGAATCATGTGTAGAGTTGTACCCAAATGAGCTATGCTGAAGAAATTAGAACCACTAAAAAGAAATCTAGTATTTTGTACAGGGACAAGAATAAAAGTGTCTGGAGGACATCTCAGAGGTCAGTAAGACTCTACTCACTGCAGGATCAATAGTATCAGGTCTTGCTCCAGAAGGGCCACCAAGGAAAGTTTCCCCCACGATTTATTTCATCATGTTTATCCTTCCATGCTTCAAAGGACACTATAGGCACAGTCCAACAGGGCTTGGCTACAGCTCCCACTAATAAGGACCTTGACATCATATATAATGTTGGTTTTACCAACATGTAAAAGAAAACATCACAGGGTCAGAAAGAAGACAGACAAAGAGACCCCAAAAGAACAACAAACCTAAAAGAACATTAGAAAGTCCCAGGAAGTCAGGAACATCTGCCAAAGAAATCTGCAGGCCATGAGTACAGCCCCTCTAAAAGGAAATTGTGTGGTCTACAACACGACCCTAGACATGTAGCAACTCAAGCTCCCTAAAATTCACATGTTGCTATCATGTTCTCAAGGTACTAGGCATATTAATATAGGACTTAATGTTTGCCTTGGTAGATTTAGTTTTTCTTTGGCCCTATTATTTTCTCTTCTTCTATTCCTTCTTGTCTTACTCTTATTGCTAAGACAAATTACCTGGTGCCAAAAATTTAAGGGAAAATAAGTTCGTTTATCCCACAGTTTGCAGAGGTTGCAATTTGTCTCAGTTACTTTTTCCTTGTTGCTGGGACAAAATACTCAACACCCCAAATTAAGGAAGGCAAGATGTATTTATCTCACTGTTAGTGGAGGTTTCAATCCACATTTAGCTGGCTCCATGGCAGAGTGGCACATTCCAGAGTTCATGGTGGCAGAAAACAGCAAAGAGCAAAGGGAGGAGCAGCTACCGTAGCAGCTAGCTAGCCTCTTTACCCTCCTTACATTTGTATGCAAAGTATCTGCCCCAGGGCTAGTGCAACACTCACAGCCATAATCCTGGCATTTGATTATTAATTAATCACAAACTATAGAAGCCGCCTCATAACTGCATGAGGTTTTCTTTGGGGGTGGGGGAAGACACTTAGAGACAAACCATAACACAATCTATAATAAGCTGACACCGAAGCAGAGTGGCATATCAGACAGGCAACTGTTACTGGCTACAAAGGATGACAAAAGAAGCAAGAGCAAACCTCTCTCTCTCCTTCGTATTATATGCAAGCTACCTGACCTAGGGTGGGAGTAGCACTTACAACCCCAATCCCAGCACTAGATAACGAACCAATCTTGACTTCTAGATTTAGCCACCTTGGAACCATCCCTAGCCCCATCCCATGATCACATGAGGCTTTGGAAGACAGATAGTCTCAAACTATAACAAACCTTTCTGGAATGGGAATATTTAACAAGTGCCATTGTTACTTGGGATTATGTAACTTTCAAAAAACTATTGGTATTCACAGTTGTTATGGTTGTGTCTAGTTGTCCCCTCCAAAGCTTCATGTAGGTCGTGAGGTGGACTTCTAGAGTTTGTGATTAACTCATGATCCGCTGGGATTACGGGTGTGAGTGCTGCTGGGATTATGGGTATGAGAGCTATACCCAACCAGAATGCAACTGAAGGGAGATAAGCTGCTCTCTGTAGCCATTATTGCCACTGCTTCTGCCACTTTGCTCTCTTGCCCTTTGCCACCACCGTGAAAGTTTGCCCTCTGCCATGTGCCACTCTGCCTTTGAGCCAGCTGAGTGTGAACTGAAACCTCCACTAACTCTGAGTTAAATAAACCTTTCCTTCCTTCATTTTGTGTGTCAGGTGTTTGTCCCAGCAACAGAAGGATAACTGAGACAACAACTAGGAGGTTGCCACATGTCTCAAAAGAGACGGATTTCAAGCTTTTAGTAATGCTAGGACTGTTAAGATTGTGGGAGGCATTAGTACATTCCAAGTGTATACAGCACAATCAAATCAAGTTGGGCAAAATTATGACCTCATGTTTATTTGGAGATTAAGTATAACGTAAGGAGATGTATTTGAGCATCAAGTTGAAAAGTAGTGGGATTTGGTGTTCAATGTGGGTTCTCAACTTGATTGTCTTGAGAGTTCTTCAATGGAGATTTATAAAGCAAATTTGTGAGTGTGTTTGGTGAGCTCTAGAGGCATGACTTTGGGGCCTTCACTGGGTCTTTGCTCTCTGGCACATTTCCCTGCTCTGCTTCCTGGTTACATGAAGTAACAACTCAATGTCTCTGCCTTGGAGCCAGCAGACATGGAAAGAACACCCTAAAGCCATGATCCAAATTAAGCATCTTATCCTTCCCATTGTGAGTGTAGGATATTGTGTCCCGGTGACAAGAAAGCTGATTAATACAGATGGCTATATTAAAAATACAAGATTGGGGGTATAGCTCAGTAGCATAAGTGCCTGCCTGGCAAGCTCAGTGTCCTGAGTTTGATTCGTTGTATCACATGCCATGCTGATCTTGGAACTGGTCGTATGCCTGTAATCCCAGCAGTAGGGAGGCTGAGACAGGAGAATCACTATGACTCTGAACTGTGTAGTAAGACCTTGTACCAACAAAATTAATAATAATAATAATAATAATAATAATAATAATAATAATAATAATAATTTAAAATGCAATATATATACATATATATATATATATATATATATATATATATATATATATATATACTTCTGTGATTACTTCTGCTTACTACATTGAAAAATTTTGCCAAGGTTATACACATTAATACACATCTAATCCCATAACTTTTGCTTGAATTTGCCATTACTTTCATAGTTAACTTTTGCATAGTGGCATAATAGCATAAAATATCATTTTATTATGCATGCCCTTAACTCCCTCCAACATCATCTTTTAACATTCTGCTTCTGTGGGAAATACTCAGGTCATTTAAAATCATCTGTTGCTGCTTGAAAAATATCATACTTTTGTATATAACTGCTCTGGACACTCTGCTTTGCTGTTACACAGAAACAAACTCACCTCCTTTACTGGTAAGATTTCGCTTTTGGTGGGAAGCCTGACCTGACTCTACCTAACTGATCGAAGATCCTATTTTGTATATGTACACTTCTTTTCTGCATAAAACTGCATTGTACTCATCTGAATGCTGTTGTTTTCATTGGGATTGTTAAGTATTTAGTCATAAAAAGCACATTGTGAAGGAAAGAAACTCTTTTCATCATTGTTACTCCCTAGATAATGTTTGTTCCCCAAAAAAGTGAATAGTAATTAGATGAATGAATGAATAAATAAATTAACTATGATTAGAAACAGAGAAAGTGTTTATAAGTCCTGAAGCAGTAGAATAGGATCAACATTGAGTTATAATCAAAACTAAATAAATATAAACTGCATGTCCCAGGAACTCAATCCCAATGATGAAAATGAGAGTCATTTTCACTAATATAAAAATACAATTATATAGCAAACATGGGTATATTTGTGGTTTTCTCCCCAAAATCTTCAGTCCTCTAGAAATAATTCTCCCCACTATTCTGTGGATCTTTCCAGGTAATATTCTGTGTGGGCCCCCAATGTACCTTTCTATAACTCCCCTGACCTTCCTCTCCTCCCGGATTTCTCCTTGACAATGACTTTCGCTACCAAACCTGTTAGATGGTGGCTTCCTGCTCTGATTCCTGATGATGCCACCATGATCATGAAGAGCACAAGTATTCCATCACACAAGGGTTTGAAAGCCACCAACCGACTGATCACAAAGGCACAGATGGGGTTGGATTTACCATGGCCTTTGTTTGCCCAGCTGGTCCTATAAGAACCATTATGCACCTGCCTCATCACAGCTGAAAATTTTGTTTTCATGAAAATGATTCTCATACCTTCCTGCATAGATTCTCAACAAAATGGGTAGGAAACCTAAGAGTGAATCTGGTCTTACTGACTCCTATATTGTTTTAGATTCTTCCTCCAACATCTGGGTACCAAACTCTTTTTTCTTCCCTTAGCCCAAATTAGCAAGCAGTCATGCAAATAAAATGCTGAGATTGCCTGTAATAACAAATTTCAAGAAATCAAGAAAATATGAATTCTCTCTGGCTTTAACAATGATTCTAGCTGTAGAAATATTATAACTTCAGAATGTTACTCCTTTCCCCCTATAAAAAGACATCAGTGGGTATCTTATGGAGTCTTTATATAGGAAAAGAAAACAAGCAAGGGTAATGTAGAAAGACAATTTCTACATTAAAAAGATAATTTGTCAATGTCTACTATTAGGTAACTTAGAAGACTCTTGCACGGTTCTGAAGAGCAGCTGTTTGGAAGTGAGAGGATAAATGAGTCAGACCACCCAAAAGAAAGAATACTTGCAATTGTGAAGAATAAAATTTTTAACATTCCCATACACTTCCTAAAATGTCAATTTGTTAACTGTACTCTATCCTAAATGACCATATTTCTGTAACTGAAATCAGCCTCTTTCTAAAACACCTATTTTCCAAAAGTCTCTTTTTTGTGTGTAATTGATTCCTTGTTATGTGCACAATATAAACAACATAGTGCTCCCTTCCTAAAGTCAGAAATAATCCAGGCTCTGAACTTAATCATTTAATTTAATTATTAAATAGTGGTCTTCTTTGATGTCATAAAGGTAAATAATTGCCCATTAGTTGCAAATGCTACTCCAAAGAATTTCAAGATGGGTGGCAACAACTAAAAGATTAATTTGACTTAACATGGAATGTAACCATGAAGGACAGCTGCTCCTATTTCTAATCAATGACTTTTAGAGTCACTTTATGATTCCGATTTCATGAGTCTTTGAGTTTATGCTCACATTTAAACTTCTGCAGTGTTTTGCTCTTCGTCTGTAACACAGGCATGATCTTAACCTTCTATACCAGTGTTTTTGCTGAATTACATGACATCTTAGTTACTTTCCCAATGGGACACAATACCTGACACCCATCCCTCTCAGGAGGAAAGGATTATTTTGCCTCACACTTCGTGGAGGTTTCAGTTCACAGTTACTGGGTTCCAAGGTATGGCAGAGTGGAAGGAGAGATGAGAAACAGCTCACGACAGGCATCTCGAGGCAGAGGGGACAATCAGGGTAGGGGAGAGGGAGATAGATCCTTTCAGCCCACACCCCGAGCCACACACCTCCTGCAACCCTGGCACTTCGTTATAAATTCATCCATGAGCTAACCCATGGATGAAGGTCATGCTCCTAAAAGCACCACCTAGGAGCACAGGAGGTTTGTGGGGCACATCGAGATATAAAGACATAAAGCATAATGGTGTCACAGATGTTAAAGTGTTACATGTTGAAAAGTGTTACTTTGTAGGTTTGCATAGTCCCATTTATGCTGAAGGAAAACAAAGGGGCAAGAGACAGAGAAAAAGTAAATGTCACAGCTTCTTTCCCTCTATTTTCAGATGGAGTACAGATCGTGAGGTCCTCATGCATTCTCCCAGATATATTTCTATGCTAATGGTATTTATGTATTATTTTTAAATAACAGATAAATGGTACATATACTCTAATCCCATTCTGTCTAATATTGCTATTATTTACTTGTGACCTCAATGCTCCTTCCATAACAGCATGTGTAAAATTATAATTTTTAAGTAGTTGTTTAGCATTTTACATTATAGTGTTTCATTACTTATTTAACCTGTGATGTGTATGGGCGGGAAGATAGTTTTTAATCTTTTACAGTATCAAACTTTTCCTGTTAATAAAGCTATACCTATATATCTCCATATATATTGCTTACATAAGCTTTTAGGATACATTCCCAAAGTAAAGTTGATGGGTAAGATAGTATACATTTTAAATTTTAATAAATATTGCCAGTCTGGGAATATAGTCCAGTGGCATAAGTGCCTGCCTGCCTGGCTGGTGCAAGGTCCTGAGTTCTGTCCCTGGTAGGACAAAAAGGAAAAGGAAAAATAAAGGTAAAATTTGAAGGCTGACAAAGGACTAACAGCAAAACTAATTTGTACATAGAATAAATATTGTCAAATGCCTTTTCATGGAGTTCTAACAATTCATCCTCCCATCAAATAAAAGACAAAAATAAGTCTCTTGCCAACATACTTATCAATTTTTCCAAGCTAATATGCAAAAGATATTTGTTTATTATTAAGTTTTGTAGGAAGAAATAACAATGAGACAGTTTCAAGCAGGTTAGCAGGTTGTATGTAATAACTAATACGTTGCATATTGTTGCCTTTGTAATAGTTATTCAGAGTACAAGATGAAGACATGATATCTTATCTAAACAATATTAGTACAAAATTTTCATCTCATGAACTAAGAGAAAGTAGCTGTATATCTATTCTATGTTGTATATATATAATATATATATATATATTATATATATGTACTATTTATTCGTTACAAAATGGCCCTTCATCTATGTACCCCTTTTTTGTTTTGTTTTGTCAGAGATAGGTGTTCCACTGCCATTCAAATAATGTAGGTGTGTGAATTCAGCAAAATAACCCGTGAAGGGGTTTGACTGACTTTATCAGATACAAAAGTTGCATTTTTTGTTACATAGGTCTATCTTTATCTTGGTCTTAACCATCCAGTGGAAAAATCTAACCAAGAGGTATAAAAAGGAAAGCCATATTAATATGCTGAGCTATAAAATATTCAAATCAACAAATTCTGATGTTGCCAGTTCTGCTGATAACCCACTACTGTTATGGACTATTATACATTTTTATTTAACAAGAATTTATGCATTTATTCTGTGTAAAGCTACTTTTCTTTGTTTAGAAATGTATTTCTTCAAAGTCTGATTATGTAATCCACTCATGTTTGAATTGTGTTTACATAGCTATTAAATTGACATACAAGAGCTTCTTTAAAATTTTGTTGTTAGTAATTCTAATAATGTTCTCCAAATATTGTCTCCTACTTTATTTTACACAGAATACAAAATGGTAAAAGAAAAAACAAAACATAAACAATATAGATTTTCACAAAAAAATAGGAATTAAATAATGGTTGTTACATTACATAATATTATCTTCAAGTTAGTTGTGTCCTACTTTGACATTTGTCTTTGAAATTTGGTTGTAATATTTTTAAAAATATTTTCCTATTAAAGAAGTTTTGTATATAAAGTTTCAGTATAATGTGACTGCTCAATTTTTGCATTGTTCTCATTTTAAATACTATTTCAGTACCTCAAAAAGTTTATTATATCATTTTATGATTTAAATTATTGTTGGTATTAAGCCTAGAAGAGAAATATATTTTTCTAATAACTGTTAAGTTTGTCACTTATTTTTCACATATATGAAATTTTACACTAAATGTTTATGAATATTAATCCTTATTCTGTTACATTCTTCTGAATTACATCAGTGTCATTTTTTAATTAGAGCAGCTTTATAATATGCTACAGTATCAGAAAAAACAATGTTTCTCATTATTAACTTGTCTTCATTTCTGTATGTATATGTACAGTTTTGAATTAATTCATTTATCTATATGTAAAAAATGCTGTTACTTTAGGTGACAATCACAAGTTTTTAAAATTTGATCTTGCCATTAAAGAGGTAGACATTTTGCATTTTAGGTCATCTTTCTTTTCTCACTGTAGCAAATATTTTTATAACTATATTAGAATAGATATTGTAATGCTGCATAACTCTACATATATTAATTTCTTGAACTTTCTCAGTACTTATAACAAATTTTCATTGGAAATATTTTTAAAGAATACAACCACATTTTATCCAAGAAATAATTGAGTATGTCTTCACATTCAGAAACAAAATATATATTTAACAGAACGAATGTGATAATTTAAATTCATTACTAGCTTGCTTAAAAGCTGTTGAAAGAAGAGCACTTTTGTGTTTACAAGTGCAAAGTCTCAAATGTCCTATTTACTTTAAGAGGAATTTTTCTCACATAAAAACCAGAGAATGGGCCCAGTGGGATGGCTCAGTGGTCTAAAGCACCCGCTTGGGAAAGCTTGGGCAGCTGTAGGGACCGCGGTTCTAGCCCCAGCACCACATGCTGCGCCAGTCCTGCCCTCGGGCCGGGCTGAGCCAGCCATAAAAATGAGTGAATAAACAAACAAAGGTTCTGAAACAAGAAAAAAATAAATAAATAAAATAAAAAATTCTAAAAAAAAAAAAACAGAGAATGTATTTATCCATAAAATATATACAATTACTGTTTGAGAAAATTCTTTCCTTCATGATCACAAAAATATTTATTTCAGACTACTTCTATAGACTTGGAAAAAGGTCATCATTCTGAGACTAGATAATTGTAGTGAACATATCTTTCCTTTTATGAAGAAGCATGAAAGAGAAAACATTACAATGCTCGAGACAGCTCCAGAATTGATAGTGGACTTGACCATTTAGGATAACATATAAAGATGGACCTAACATGAATGGTACTGTGACTCACGGTTTGGTCACACTTGGACTTTATGTTAATATAGTAAATCTGGGCAGGCTGGGAGCCAGTGGAGATGGTCAAGGCAGAACAACTTGGAAAACTTTTGTTTCCCACTCCTATTCAAGTTCCAGACACACAACTATTGCTTTACAAAAGAGCACAGATTGGGCCAGGAAGATAACTCAGGGGACTAAAGCACCTACTTAGGCAGACTCAGAGACTGGTGTCCAATGTGTCATTCTGGACCCATCCCCGGGCACACTGAGAGGGCAAATGAGACTGGGCAGAGTGGTGTGTGTATGTAATCCCAGTGCTTGGGAGGCTGAAAATGCAGTGATCACTATGACTCTGATCTGTGTAGTGAGACCTGTAGATCCTGTGCTAAATACATAAAAAGACAAAGATCAATCAATGACGATTAACAACTTTTATTTCTATTCCCTCTATCTGTCTGTCTGTCTGTCTGCCTGTCTGTCTGTCTATCTATCCATCTATCTATCTATCTATCTATCTATCTATCTATCTATCTATCTATCTATATATCTACCTATCTATCTACAATTCTAGTTGCAAACTTAAATCTATGCAAGCGAATCAAATTTCTCCATGAAGTCTAAAGGTCTACAATTGTCCACTCTCTGTTGTCAATTAATTACTTGTTTTTTTTTTAAATCTATGCTCATTTTAATGGATTTTTAAGGATTATTTAGCATTTCTTAAAGGGTATTAAGTTTACTTAACTAAGCTTATGCATAAATGGAGATAACATTTCATGATTAAAACTCAGATTTCTACATATTAAGCTATTTTTAGTATTTTCTACCTTCCCCTATAATTTTATAAGAATTGAAATATTTATAGAAATTGACTTTTTAATATCAAAAAACAGAATGTACTTATAATTTATGCTATTATTGAAATCATTACCAGAGGTCAAATATGAAGTAGACAAGAAACAGTATAAAATTGAAAGCCTATAGGAAACTAATGCAGCATAAATATACTAAGGATGTTTGCACAGGGTGTATTTAAAATAACTACAGAAAAGAATTGTTCCTCTATTCTAGTGTGATTTGAAAGATAGCTCCTTATATACCTGTCTCTCCCTTGAACCTCATAACCAGAACGCAAAGCTCAACAAGATATGGTTTCCTGATTGTTCTTGGCTTTGTAAAATCTCATTGCATCTGTTCAGAAACAGGCCATGGGTCCAAGTAAAACCTATCATCAATAGTGAGTAGGTATTCTATGGGAGTACTCTGTAACTCTCCCAAGGCAGTGTAACAATATCTGTAATGCAGGGAGAAAACATTTTCTCTCTATAGCTGACTGATTTGGTTGGGCCTTTAGATGGCCTTGGGTTAAAAGAAAATAGATTGAGAAAAAAGAATATGCTGTGGATTTTCATTCTTTCTTTGCCAGCCACACCGTGAACAGGAGCTATAAAAGTTTATCATCTGACAAATGCTCCTCTTTCATTGCCATGTAAGCTCAGCTTTAAGAGCCACTGAGTTCTACGCTGTTAGCTTCAAACTGTTGGAAAACAACGAAAGTGCTGGCAGACTCACAGGGATCTGCATATGGTACGACCTGCATGCTCCAGCTCCTTGGCTTTCAGAGGAGCCCTCCTCAAATGGCAGAGCTAAATAAATACAGTCTGAAACATCTGTAATGCCCCTCTTAAAGCATCCTATAATAATGTAGAGTCCACTTCACAATGCAGAGTAGAAAAAAAATGAAAACTGGAATATAAGTTGATACATAAGCAACTCCAAAATTCAATAAAAATGCAAAAAAAAATAACAAAAACAAAAACAAAAAATCAAAAAAAAAATCAATAAAAATGGTCATGGTTGACACAAACTGTTCTGTTTTCCTTTTTCACTCATGGTGATAGACATATATGGCCTCATCAGCATGTCAGAACACACATCTGGGAAAACTTATACCAGTGTTGGAAACTCAGTCCATCTTTCCACAAACTTTTTCCAAAGCCTATTAGGATATATGGAAAAGCAATGTATATTAAGGGTATATTCAGCGCAAAGATAAAATCAACCACTAAGTAGATTTAATTTTATAGTGTTAGTTGAGAATTAATCATTTCAGATCCAGGTTGATGTTAAACTAAAAAACTGATCATGAACACAGTTATTTATTGAGTGATAACTATAAGCCATTTGTGTTAGTGTCTTCCCCTTTGAAAGTGCACATAAGCTGCTGGGTGTGGTGGTGCATGCCTATAATCCCAGCACTTGGGAGGCTGAGGCAGGAGGATCAGTGCGAATTTGAGACCAGACTGGGCTACAGAAGGGAGCTCAAGGCCAGTCTGAACTGGATAGCAAGACTCTGTCTCAAAAAGACAGAAAAGAAAGAAAGAAAGAAAGAAAGAAAGAGAGAGAGAGAAAAAGAAAGTGCACATAAGCATATGACTAGGTTTGCTAAAGCTATTAAAATATATAACTATTAATTTACATATATATGTTATAAGTAAATTATATATAATTATAATGTATGGTATTAATATACTTTATATTAATATATTATATAGTTATATTATAAATTATCTATATAGACACAGATAAATGTAGATAAACATAGAGATAGATATAGAGATGAGATAGAGATAGACACAGAGACAGAGACAGAGACAGAGATAGAGATAGAGATATGTAACTCCAGGATATTGCTTCCAAACCTTTTTTCCTGGGAGGATTTAAGGGATTCCCCATAAGCTGTCTTAAAAAATTGCTGCCTCTAAATTCTTCCCTCTTATAAAGACAAAACAGAAGATGACCAGAGCATCAGTTTTAATTTTGAACCCAAAGTTATATGCTAATATAGAAGAAGAAATACTCTTAAATAACAAAACAAAGGAAAGGGAGAGGATATGTGAGCAAGAAAAAAAAAGTATATTATCGAAATTAGTTAGGTACTAAACCATATCAGACCAACAAGAGCAAAGTACTTGATCTGGCCATGGAGCCTGTATGGCTAAATCCTGTGGCGATCAATCCTTCAGAGATGGGAGCTACCAGGGAAGCTCCCACCTGTACTGATCCCAGGGCTTTTCACACAGGTGTTTTTCATATTTGTATCTTGAAGTCCAGGCAGTCTGCAGAGAGATAATACCTATGGAGCCATCCTCTGCCACTATGCTCAGGGTCCCACCTATTGTTTATGACAGAGACCCAAGACTCCTTGACAGTGTCAGGAGCGTGCACGCCAGCTCTGACCAGATGGAGACATGGAAGCCAAGTTGTATGCCCTGGAAAAAGCATGCACAGTCTTCAGAGAAGGTCACTGTACTCTCTTAGGAGTAAAATGAAAGGTCACTGAGAATCATCCATAAAGCTCAGCCTGGCCTTACTGGATATCAAAATGATGAGGTCTTATCAGACAAAGAAAATGCTACAAAGTAGGGAGTGAGCAAGGAGATGCTGCTTCTTCTTTGGAAGTAAAGCATGACTCTTAAGGTTACAGAGACGTGAACTGTCGTCATCTGTGCGTTTTATAACTTAGACTTCTTTATATGCCCCAAGCTTTAGAGCAATAAGTTTTAAAACTGTATTCCCAAGAGCTAAGGTTCCAAAAGGTGCCTTAAGAAGCAGCCAACAGGGACTTGGCAAGACAAACTAGTAAACAGGAAGTCTTATCTTTTCATTCTGCTTCTAAATCAAACAAATCTACTCTGTATTAGAATTTCACATGTGAACTAAATTCCAGCTCTTTAAGAATTCTTGAAGGCCATTGGCTGAGAGACAACATCATTAGAAATGATTTTGAAAATGAATATGTAAATGCTTTGACATATATTTAGTTAAGATGTTCTGCATATCATTTCATATAGTGAGTCATCCCAACAATTCCCAAAGTTTTATTAATAAATCTCATGGTAGCTACAGCTTTGAAGTTTTATACATATATATGAGAAAGACAGAGAGAGATAGAGACAGAGACAGTGACAGAAACACACAGAGAGAGACAGTGACAGAAACACACAGAGAGACAGTTCTCCACTTCAGGAGCCTATTGAGAACTATTTCTATTTTAATTCTATTTTCTGTCTTACAACAGAAATATAAGAATCCAGTGGTGACAGAAGGTGAGAGGATGGTTTCAATATTTGATGGTAGACAGTGAGGGTTTGTTTTAACATATAAACAAAAATTATGAGACGTTGTGAAGATACATTGTTAAAAGAGTTTATTCCTGTGCTATGAGTAAGAGAGACTATTCCAGAAAATTCCTCTAATGTGAGAAAGTTAATGTGCAGAAGTATGACTAGGCCCTAATGCAGGATCACCTGAACTGGTTAAAACCTTGTTGTGAAGACATCCACCTGAGAACCTACAAAATCTCTCAGGAATCCTTGAACATAAGTATCAGAATTGCTACGCATAGTTTGGAATGAAGATGCTCAGACAAAAAGCTAGAGAATCAATTCTCTTTTCACCTGCTGGGAGGTAAAGGTTTATTTAGTCTGCATCTGCATGGTTTTGAGCCCCTGTCTCACTCTGTTTTTCTTTTCACAGACTATCAACAATAGTCCTGATTTTTAGCCTGATGTTTCATGACTTCCCACCACTCCTCTGAGTGTCTTTTTCAATTTCTGCTTCTACAACCTGTTCACCTGATTCATTATTCTAGGTGAAATTCACAGGAGAATGAGTCGAATTTGCTCAACTAACTCTAGATAACCAGATCCTGGACAATCTCATGGCTAACCCTATCGTTTGATTAGGCAGTACCTTAGGAGATGCAGCTCCCCATGCAGGACAAGGGACTCATGAGTCCCAGCAGAGTAGGGTTGTAACTATCTCTAGAATGGGGAATGTGGGTGGGACAATTCTCCATAGCTAGACCAATGCTCATGGACAACCTAATAGAACAATGGTCGGAAATAGGCAAAGAGGGAAACATTTACATGTGGCACAGGAACACAAAAGGAGCATAACCAGAGCACTAAACGGGAAAGTACAAACCAATGAAGGACTGCATTAAGATAAGAGAGAGAATCCAAATCATCTTGAAAAACAGTAAAATTCTTGCCAAATACTTCATCATTTATAGTTGCCTCCATAGGCCATAGCAGTACCACATTAATTTCTCATAAAGGAATTAGAAAACCTATGTCATACATATATTAAGTAAAAGAAAATACAAGGATACAGAAATTCATATTAAAATACCAAGTTTCCAGTGGAGCAAGATTTGATAGCCTTGAACAAAACAAAATGAATTGTATGATTTTTATTAAAGCTGATTTATTACATAGAAAAAGTAAAAGTTGTTTAAAAAGGCAACATAAAATACAAAACATTGCTTTTGAGAACAAATAAAATCTAATCATGCTTACATAAAACCAATGCCAGTTAGTCCTTAATTCTTACTCTCCTCCTTCTCTTCTCCTTCTCCTTCTTCTCTTTCTCCTCCTCCTCTTTCTCCTTCTCCTTCCCCTTCCCCTTCCCCTTCCCTTTCTTCTTCTTCTTCTTCT
>PVJA010018460.1:0-39939 GCA_004027025.1 Myocastor coypus | reverse complement strand
TTTTTTTTTTTTTTTTTTTAATTTTTTATTTATTTATTTATTATTTTTATTCTTGTTTCAGAACCTTTGTTTATTCACTCATTTTTTTTATGGCTGTCTCAGCCCACCCCAAGGTCAGGGCTGGCGCAGCATGTAGGGCCGGGAATCGAACCGCAGTCCCTGAAGCCGCCCAAGCTTCCCCAAGCAGGGGCTTTAGACCACTGAGCCATCCTGCTGGGCCCTGTTTTGTTTTTTTGAGACAAGGTCTCGCTATGCAGTTCAGGCTGGCCTTGAGCTCACTTTTGTAGCCCAGGCTGGTCTCGAACTTGCACCAATGCTCCTGCCTCAGCCTCCCAAGTGCTGGGATTACAGGCGTGAGCCACCACACCCGGCTTTCAGAATCTCATTCTTAATGTTTTTGTTGAAATTCTTTTTTGTAGGCATACCACCCTTGATGCCAGGTGTTCCTCCTCTCATGCCAGGAATGCCACCAGTTATGCCAGGCATGCCACCTGGGTAAGAAAGCTTTCAATTGGTTTGTGCTTAGTGATAATTTTAACTTGGGTGTTACATGAATTAAATACAAATTGCTGTTTTTTGCTTCTAGAAAATAAGGGTTCTGTAAATCTTAGACTTGTCTAATAAGGGGTTAGTCAATACATTCAAGGTATAAATTTGTCACTAAATAACAGTTTGGGTGTTAGTATGTACATAGGCAGCCATCTGGTTCAATTGCATTTACTATAAGTAGTTAGTGGTAGGTTAGAGTTTCTAAAGAAAGATACAGACTGTCTGTGACACTTTGTGATAATAGAAGGAAACTAAATTGTCAAATCATCAGAAACTAAAGTGAATCCAAGGTGCTTATGGCCGTCACTTTTACTTAGATATTGTTGGATATGAGAGGTTTACAATACACTTTCCCACTGTATTTTGAAAATCAGTTAGATTTTGATTTTGTCATACATTTTCACAGATTGCATCATCAGAGAAAATACACCCAGTCATTTTGCGGTGAAAACATGTAAGCATCTCATTCATAATGTAATTCAGGAGGTATAATCATAATGTCATTTTTTTTTGTGTGTGTTTAATGAAATCTATTCAGTTGACCTTTGATCTTTCTCACTTAAAACTTTCAAAATTTTCAAGCTGACATAGATCTCTTAAAGGATGAAATTAAAACGTGAAGAATTGCCGGGCGTGGTGGCTCACGCCTGTAATCCCAGCACTCGGGAGGCTGAGGCAGGAGGATTGATGCGAGTTCGAGACCAGCCTGGGCTACAAAAGTGAGCTCAATGCCAGCCTCAACTGCATAGTGAGACCCTGTCTCAAAAAGACAAAAAAAAAAAAAAAAAAAAAAAAAAAAAAAAAAAAAAAAAAAAAAAAAACGTGAAGAATTGATCATAACGTATTTTTCAAATGTGTAGCTATTTTCTTCACAATACTAAAAGTAGTGGGAATTGATAAAAAATAACTGATTTGTTCTGTGAGAATACATTGTTACAGAATGTAAATGATTTTTTTTTTCCCTTTATTAGAACCTTGAGGTTGGTTAAACTTTTGGTTGAAAGTCTTAAATGGAATTGACAGTTGAGGGACCAGTATTTAATTCTTGGCACCAAGCACAAGAAGTCCTAAATTGAGTCTTGAGTCTTTTTTTTTTTTTTTTTTATAGAATTGTTTATTTTATTTATTTTTTTACTTGTTTCAGAACCTTTGTTTGTTTATTCCCTCTTTTTTTGTGTGTGTCTTTTTGAGACAGGGTCTCACTATGCAGTTCAGGCTGGCCTTGAGCTCAGTTTTGTAGCCCAGGCTGGTCTTGAACTCTCACCGATCCTCCAGCCGCAGCCTCCCAAGTGCTGGGATTACAGGCGTGCGCCACCTCGCCCGGCTATTCACTCATTTTTATGGCCGGCTCGGCCCACGCTGAGGTCAGGGCTGGCGCGGCATGTGGCGCCAGGGATCTGTGGCGCCAGGGATCGAACCGTGGTCCCTGAAATGGCCCAAGCTTTCCCAAGCAGGCGCTTTAGACCACTGAGCCATCCCACCGGGCCCCAAGAATTTTTTTTTTTCTTGTTTCAGAGCTTTTGTTTATTTATTTGTTTTTATGGCCAGCTCAGCCTGCTCTGAGGGCAGGGCTGGCACAGCATGTGGTGCTGGGGATTGAACCTTGGTCCCTGCAGCTGCCTAGGCATTCCTAAGCAGGCGCTTTAGACCACTGAGCTGTCCTGCCGGGCCCTAAATGGAGTCTTTTTTTTTTTTTTTTTTTTTTTTTGTGGTTTTTGGAGACAAGGTCTCCCTGTATAGCCCAGGCTGGCCTATTGCTGTGCTTCTTCTGTCTCAGGCTCCCGAATGCTGGGACTGTAGGTGTGTGCCCACCAAGCCTGGCTTTGCAAACTATAATTTAATCTTTTTAAGTTAATTTAGCCCTCATAGTTGAAGGTGGCCTATTTTCAGAGGAAGGAAAAGCAAATAAAGGTTTTAAAAAGTCGTGTAGTTTTCGGTGGCTATGCAAAATAAAAGCAATCTGAATTTACATTTTTTTTTTTTTTTTTTTTTTTTAAGCTTTTTGAGATAGGGTCTCCCTATGCAGCTATGCAGTTCAGGCTGGCTTTGAGCTCACTTTTGCAGCCTAGGCTGGTCTCGAACTCACATCAATCCTCCTGCCTCAGCCCCCCAAGTGCTGGGATTACAGGTGTGTGCCACCACGCCTGGTTGAATTTACTTTTGATCATTAGTTTTGGTGGTAGTATTTACTTGCTCCTCCAAAGTAAAAGTTTTTCATAATGTACAGCATATTCAGTATTTCCTTTTGAAAAGCCCTGACAACTCTAAGATAGGAAATTTCTTCTGTTCATTTTATAGTGTGTGTGAATATTATTCAGGTGGGACAAAGGGTGGTTTTTCTCTCCAATTGCGCATACTTTAGATAAAGCTGCCTGTATGTACATATTGCATAAAGTAATAATTCTCTAGTACTTTTTCTTTTGTAAACAAAAATTTATTTTCCTCCCATCCTACTGGTAAACCAGAATTTCTGGGTTTTTTAGAGGATGGATTTTTATAGGATTATTGTAGTATTTATTTATTGATTTTTGCTGTTAATAGTCAAACCTTTTATTTAGTATTGTCTCATCTTTAGCCAAGATATTTTCATATGGTTTATACTGTCAATAAACTTGTGTTTCTTGAAATTTGCTTTCTAATAGAATGATGCCAATGGGTGGAATGATGCCACCTGGACCGGGAATACCACCTCTTATGCCTGGTATGCCCCCAGGTATGATATATTAAATAATTTTCTTCTTATGACTGAAACAGGCTTTATTCTCAAATTTTTTAAGACAGTAAATTTCGCTGGGTGTAGTAGAACATACCTATAATTCCAGCTAGTCCTAAGGCAGGAGGATTTTCAGTTTGAAGCTACCCAGGGCAATTTAGCAACTTAGTAAACATCTTTAACAAAATAGAAGGCTGAAGATGGATCTTAATGTGAAGACCCTAGATTTAGTTTCCAGTACCAAAAAAGGTAAAAAATTAATGTCAGAAGTGTAAAGGTAAGCCTCCACCCTCTTGTTTTTGACATACCTAAGAAAAAAATAAAAGATGTCAAAGGCCACTATGGTGGTACCTACCTGTAGTAGTCTTGGCAGGAGGCCAATGCTGGAGTTCAAGTCCAGCCTGAATCGCATAGTGAAACCTGTCTTGTGATCCCACAAAAAAAAAAAAAAAAGTTGCAAAGGGGTGTGTTTCTTAGGAATTAAAGGATTTTTTTCCTCCCCTTTCTGGTTCAGGGTACCTTATGGGTGGATCTGGGGATCAAAGCACCGACTCCTGTGCCTGACTGGGATTGTAGGCACAAGTGCTTAAACCACTGAGCTACCAAAAGCGCCCCCTCTTAGGAATTAAAAAAAAAATCTTTTGTTACAGGGTCTTGCTATGTAGTTCAGATTTGTAGTGATCCTACTGCCTCAGCCTCTCCAGTGCTGGGATTAACAGATGTGCAGCACCACACCCACTTTCATGGCCTACTACACAGCATGCCTGATGTTTTGGGCCCTCACAGCATGTGGTCATGTGAATTGAACCCAGTCCTTGCTCTTACCGGACAGGTGCTTAGATAACTGAGTTATCTTCCCAGCCCTTTCAGCAGTTTGTTTAGATAAGTCATAGTGAGATCCAATAACTGGTAGAACAATGTGGGGATAGACTACCACAAACGAGTTAATTTGAATGACTTGGTGGTATCAAGGACCTATGCCTTTTTATCTTTTTCCTTTCAAACCTTAGTGCTTTTCCCTTAGTGATGTCAATTAATGATACTATGACATAAAGATGTCAGTAGCAATTTTAAAAATTTAGTAAGTGGCAAAAAAAACTTTTTTAAGTTCAGGCCTTATAGCCGTAATGAGTCTAGGAAACATTTTTTGTTGTTTTGTTTTGTTTTGTTTTTTGAGACAAGGGTCTTGCTGTGGAGCCCAAGCTGGCTTCAAACTTTTGTCAGCTTTGAGTGCTGAGATTATAAGTGTGCCATCACTCTGGACTTTATAGCTTAATGTAGGAGACACTGTGGAAAGAGGGATTTGCTTAACCAAATAAATTTGGTACTTGAAATGCACAGATTAGTTGCTTTGCCTTCTATGCTGGTACACATGCAGTTTGCGATCCATTCCATATGTAAAAGTACTTGTGGGTGGCAAGATAGCTCAGCGGTCTGAACCACCTGCTTTGGTAAGTGCAGGGACTACGGCTAGGTCCTGGCCACATAATACATACATATGTACAGTACTTATGATAGTTGATATGAAAGATACAGGAAAAAAATAGCAAAGTGAATTGTTGCTGTGAAGCCATTAATTTATAGTATAAATCTGAACATTACACTGTAAGGTAGGTATAGGCATTTAAAACACTCCTTTTTTTTTTTTTTTTTTTTTTGGCCTTTTTGAGACAGGGTCTCACTATGCAGTTCAGGCTGGCCTTGAGCTCACTTTTGTAGCTCAAGCTGGTCTCGAACTCGCACTGATCCTCCTGCCTCAGCCTCCCAAGTGCTAGGATTACGGGCATGAGCTACCACACCCGGCTAATACACTTATTCTTGACTGGGGAGATAGCTCAGGAGAATAAGTACCTGCCTGGCAAACACAAGGTCCTAAGTTCAATCCCTGATGCCGTACAAAAAAATCTATTTGCTGACCTTTATTCTGCAGGCATGCCCCCTCCTGTTCCACGTCCTGGAATTCCTCCAATGACTCAAGCACAGGCTGTTTCAGCACCAGGTATCCTTAATAGACCACCTGCACCAACTGCAACAGTACCTACTCCACAGCCTCCAGTTACTAAGCCTCTTTTCCCCAGTGCTGGACAGGTAAGGTGAAATGACTGAAAAGAAGTGCACTAAAATTTAGAATTGGAGTGTAGTTTTATAGAAATCTTGAAATTGTTTTAGTCTTGTTACTTTAAATACAAAACTTAATTTAGTTGAACAGCAAAAAAGTAGCCTGTCCTTTTCTCTGTGTTTATACGTCTAGATTTCCTCTACTCATGAAGGATTGGAGTAGTATGTTATGTTTTCATAGCTTTAGATTCTTTGTCTTTATCTGTAGTTAGAAATGAAAATTAAATATAGGGAAAAATTGAATATGTGGGGAATTTACATGGTGATGTTTAGAAATCCTCCTTTCCCTGTTGAAATACGGATGGTACAAAGTTAGGTATTCTTGAAATGGGATCTTTTTTTTTTTTTTTATGGGACCAGGGTTCAATTTCACAACCTTGAACTTGCCTGGCCAGGCTATCTCCCTGGCCCTGAAATGGGATCGTTTAGTATTTTTGAATGTAGTCACATTTTTCCTAGTGGTCTGTAAAGCTTTCAAATTTTTTCTAAAACAAGGAGACGATGCTTGTGTTATGAATAGCATGCACTTTTTAAATTTTCATTCAGAATTATGTACTTTTTTATTCCTTTGATGTTTGTTTTATTCTACTTGAAGGTGAAAAATTAAAAACACTACCTTGAATTGCTTTTTTAAGCACATTAAGGTTTTGTGGTAGGGGGATGTTAATTTTTTTTCTTGTACTGGGGATTACACTTGGCCTTGTGCATGCTAGGCAAGACAAATGTTAAATTTTAGCTAAATTGTTTCGTTGTCAGTGCAGTAGAATTGAAATATATTAAAGCATCCTTAGTGTAAGATATTCTTAAAATATCACAGTGGAAAACACATTAGCTTTTAGAAAAGAAAATACGTTTAACTAGGTTTATTGACATAGAATTTAAAATTTTTTTGAGGTTCATGCTTTTCGTTGTTTATTGTAAATGCATTAACTGTCTGCTTCTTAAAATTGACATTTGACTTCATTAAACTTTGCATTTACAAAGATCCAATCTATACTAAATCTGCCTCGTGGCTTATTTTTACCCATTTGTTTGGAGACTTTTCATTGTTTCCTTTCTTTTATGCTACAGATGGGGACACCTGTAACAAGCTCAAGTACAGCTTCATCCAATTCAGAAAGTCTGTCTGCATCTTCTAAAGCTCTGTTTCCTAGCACAGCACAAGTACGCAGGAAGTTGCAGTTTAAATTGTTAAAATGAATTTACAAATTAACCCTTTGGACCCTACATAAAAACTAAATCTTAAAAATATATAATTTTCTTAAATCAATGTTATTAATAATCAGATTATATATGAAATTTGGATTCAAATTAAAGCAAGTTAAAGCACCCCGAACTCCTTTGGTTCTAAAGGGTTAAAAGCATGTCAGCAGTAAGTGTTTTATAGTATCCAGTGTTTCACCTGATGCATGGTTATGCTAATTTCACTTTTTTTTTTTTTCTGGGGACCGGGGTTCACACTCATGACCTTGCACTTACCAGGCAGGCACTTGTGCCACGGAGCTTTCTCCCTGGCCCTGGTTACGCTAATTTTAATTTGTGGTGTTTAATGTATCTTATTCAGTATAAGGAAATTGAATTCTGGTTCTATAATGACCTAATTAATATTTTAGTTTATAGTATTACGAAAAGTAACACCTGTTACTGGTAGCTTTGCACTTGAAAGAGCCTGCTAAGTTAACTCTCATTCATGATCTATCCATTCCTAAAATGTGTTTAAGGACCTATCTTTTTTTTTTTTTTTTTTTTGTCTTTTTGAGACAGGGTCTCGCTATGCAGTTGAGGCTGGTCCTGCGCTCACTTTTGTAGCTCAGGCTGGTCTCGAACTCGCACCAATCCTCCTGCCTCAGCCTCCCAAGTGCTGGGATTACAGGCGTGAGCCACCACGCCTGGCTAAGGACCTATCTTTAATGTGGTACATTGGTACTAATTTTATATAAATAAATGGAGTTTGTTCAAATCCTCATGTTTCATAGTCTATAACTTTTTAAAGTTGCTTTTTAGATTAACTCCTTTTTAAGCAACTGTATAGACAAGTAGAAATAGATCACATTAGATTCCAGTATACTGTATTTTAGCAATCTGGAATAGTTATGTACAAAGCATGACAGATTAAGTTTTGGGTGAGGAGATAAAAGACATCTGAAAACTGTTAAGTTTTGTTTCTTCTGATGTCACTTTAAGCTTTGCACAGTGGCAGTATTGTGGCCAGTGAAGTTTGAGGTGTGATTATTGCTAACTGATGTGACTAATGTAGCACCTTCTGATGTTCTTTTGACTTATTTTTAATTTTGTGGAGCATTTTTCATGTATTAACTGTTTCAAATTGGGTCCTTTAATATATTGGTGTCTTGTTTTTTAATTTAATTTGCTCATAGATAAACTCCTTTGGGTTTTGAAGTTTCATTGATGAACGATGTGTTTTACAGGCTCAGGCAGCTGTTCAAGGACCTGTTGGTACAGATTTCAAGCCCTTAAATAGTACTCCTGCCACAACAACAGAACCCCCCAAACCTACATTCCCTGCTTATACACAGTCTACAGCTTCAACCACTAGTACTACAAATAGTACTGCAGCAAAACCAGCAGCATCAATAACAAGTAAGCCTGCTACACTTACAACCACCAGTGCAACCAGTAAGTTGATCCATCCAGATGAGGATATATCACTGGTAAGTTGTTTTCAGTATTTTTAGCAGCACTTGCTTGAAAACCATTGTAGTACCTTGTCTATTATAAAGCTGTTCATTTGTACTCAGATGATTTTAGGATAATTTAATAACTTCCTAAATGGTTTCTACCATTCTAATTTTTAGTAAATCATAATAAAGTAATTATGAATAAAAATAAAGTGAATGGTTATATTTTTATCTTAGTTGCTTTTCTCTTACAGAAGATAGTAAGTTGTGTTCTCTTAGATGGGTATGGTGGCACACGTCTGAAATTTCTGCATTGGATGAGGAGATAAAAAGGTGGAGGCTGAGGCAAGACCTCAATGAAACCATCTTAGGAAACTACAAAACTTTAGTATTTTTGGTTAAATATGTGTATAGTGAATAAAGAAACTTGTGGGCTCTTGAAGCCCCTGTGAAGGAATTTCTTTTGATGAAATTTATGTTTAGAGTTTCTAATAATATTTACATAATTTCTATTTTTTATTTTTATTTATTTATTTTTTTAATCTTTTTGAAACAGGTCTCCTTATGCAGTTCAGGCTGGCTTTGAGCACAGTTTTGTAGCCCAGGCTGGTCTTGAACTCACACTGATCCTCCTGCCTTAGCTTCCCAAGTGCAGGGATTACAGGCATGCGCCACCATGTCCAGCTATTCAGTTTCTTAAGTAATATTTCCTGTAAAGTTATTAGCCTTAAAATACTATTATAAATGGTACTTTACCTATAGTGTAGGTGACACTGATAGATAGTATCACACACCTGTAATCCTAGCACTCAGGTTGTCTACAAGGTTGAGTTGAATTTTTTTTTTTTTTTAAGTTACTCTATAAATGAGGTTTCAGGTTCTTTTGTGCTTAATTAACCTGCCTGCATTTGTGCTTATCATTTTGCACTTATTTTTATACCTAGGAAGAGAGAAGGGCACAGTTACCTAAATACCAACGTAATCTTCCTCGACCAGGACAGGCCCCAATTGGTAACCCACCAGTTGGACCCATTGGGGGTATGATGCCACCACAGCCAGGCATCCCACAGCAGCAAGGAATGAGACCTCCAATGCCACCTCATGGTACTCCTTTTATTTTTTTCTGGGACTACATGTAAAATGCTAGATTTGTCTGAAAAATACATTGCAATTATGGTATAGTTCATATACCAACTCATTCTAATTTTTTGTGTTTGAAATGTGTTTTTTAGGTCAGTATGGTGGTCATCATCAAGGCATGCCAGGTTACCTTCCTAGTGCTATGCCACCATATGGGCAGGGACCGCCAATGGTGCCCCCATACCAAGGTGGGCCTCCTCGACCTCCAATGGGAATGAGACCTCCTGTAATGTCGCAAGGTGGCCGTTACTGATCTTGCTTCATCCAGTCTAATAGGTTTGGAGATTAAACCTTTTCTCAACTTGTGCTGTTTATATAGCCAAGCTTCCGTCAATAAGGCTTCATTGTGACTTTAACAAACATTATCTTCCCACATACCAGGAACTATTGGACATTTATTTTACATGGGAAAATTTATTTGGAATAATAAAGCAGGAACTTTTCCTGAAGTTGCAATTTATACTGTATGGCTTCTTTTTCATGTTTCATCTAGGTTTTTAGAAGTGAAGTATAGTAAATTTGGTTCGTTAAATTGTGAAGGCGCTGGAATTACATGAACATACCACCTTAATAAAGGCAAGTTCTGTAAGCTTACATTGCTATTTGTAAAGTTATGCCTTCACAGCATTTCAGATGCTGTTGGACTTCATGTCCCCAACATAGCTTGGTGAGGGCTGTAACTATTTCCAAGTAACCTGTACATTGGAAGTCTGAATGTGTAACAATATTTAATGTATTTAGAGTTCCTCATGTTGCAGGGTTTAAGAAATCTGACCCAACCAGGTCATGTGACTTTTCTGTATTGTTAAACTTCATTGTAATAAAATGAGAGAAAAATTTATGCCTTTTTATTCATAATCCAGCTGTGGACCACTGCCTGAAAGGTTTGTACACATGCATGCCACAGTAGATGTCCACAAAATAAAATGATAGTTAACAATGCAATTTTGAAAGATTATTGGATTCTGTCTTTGGTAGATTATTTCCTAGCTGCATGATTTAAATAATTGTGTGTGTGTGTGTGTGTGCATATATATATATATATTTATATGTATATAGAATTGTGTGTTAATACTTCAGTTAACAAAAGCACTTAGATATAATTGCGCATACACACCCTTGGTGTTCTCAGATGACATAGAATTTAAAATGTAGACCTTAATATTCTTGGTGATTTGTTTAGAACCTAGTGCCAGACCCATTCATTTCTTTCTAATTATTTTTGAAACTTACATACTGCATGGACCTCAGAAGCTTTTTGGGTACAAAATTCTAGAAGCTTAGGTGCATGCAGTAATAGTTTCTTTTGCTAATAGTAGTTGCTATATGTTCTCTGTGTATGCTGAGAATGTAAAGGGGACTGTTAGAGTAGTTTGGCAACTTTTACTACATTCCTTGAAGGTTACATTGTTCATTCCATTAGATGGATACTTTCTGTTATTAAACCGGGATGGCTTTAATATTAAAAAGTTTTCATCCTTGGAAATTTTCAGTATTACTATGTTCCTTTAAAGAACTTTCCTGTTGAAATGACTGCTTTTGCAAGTCTCTTATGACAATAGCTGCTATTGGTCTAGGTGGGGACATTAGTTTTTCTAATCTTTTAGTTTTGCCAGAGTATTAAGTAAGATGTTCTGTACAGATAATTACCAAGATGAGCTCAGGTTTTCTTTTTTAATATGAAGTTAGGACTTTTAAGAAAATGGTGGGGCTGGGATACAGTTCAGCGGCGCAATGCCTGCCTGGCAAGCGCAAGATCCTAAGTTCAATTTTTGATTACCCCCCCTACCCTGAAAGCTATCATGGTAATATCTTAATAACTTATGAAGGTTTTGATTAAAATTTCCATCTGAAGTTTTTTTGCTTTTTTGTTTTTAGGTTTTAAGATAAAGCTTTTAACTTTCGTACGGAATTAATATTGAAAAAATAGTCATTACAAAAGAATTTATATTTAATCTTGTTCCACTGATTATACAGATCTTGTGTTATACCATTGAGATGTAAAATATATAATAGTTTGAAAACACCTATATTGCCAAGAGTATTTCCTTCTGCTAGGTAGTAACTGTCAGATCATTTTCAGTGAATGGGTCTGTCTAACTGACTAGTTTTAGAATATGCATGTACTTGGAGCATAGGTGCAACAACAAAACCCTATAGTAAAAGTATTTAAGGAGGCTAAGGAATGAGGATCACCACAAATTTCAGGCCAGCGTGGGTTACATGGTAAGAATCAGTCTCCATAAAAACACAAAATGAGAAAATATTTAATATTTATGATTAAAGTGGCAGAATTAAATTTGGAATGATAAATAGGTAATATTCTCTCCTACCAGCTGTCTCAAAAAAAACCATGTATAGGACCAGCTAAATAGCTCAGCAGATTAAAGCGCCTGCCTAAGCAGGTGCAGGGACTGAGCGTGGATCTCTATCCTGTGGTGCTGGCCCCCACCGCAGGTCACACAGACTAGGTGTAGGAGCATTTGCCTATATCCCAGCGCTTGGGAGGCCGAAAACAGCAGGATCACTAGGAGTCTGATCTGTGTAGTGAGACCCTGCACACTCTGTACTAAATATATTTAATATATATATATATATATATATATATATATATATATATATATATATATATATATAGGGGCCGGGGAGACAGCTGAGTTCTATATATATAAGTTGGTAAACCTGTTTTATTCATTTGATTTTCAAAAAAAATTGTTTTCATGTTTCAGGACTTTTGTTTGTTTATTTTTATGGCTGGCTCAGCCCGCCCTGAGGGCAGGGCTGGTGCAGCATGTGGTGCCCGGGATCGAACCACAGTCCCTGCAGCCACCCAAGCTTTCCTAAGCAGGCGCGTTAGACCACTGAGTCATCCTGCCGGGCCCGGTAAACCTGTTTTAGAAAGGCATACAGAGCTTATTTTTCAATTTACAGATATTTTATTACTTTCTGAGGTTTGAAGAAAGAAAACAACTTTTTATTCTTATTTTTTAAATTTTATTTCTTAACTCCTATTTGTGCTATGGCCTGCTCAGCCAGCCCTGGGGGTGGGGCTGGTGCAGCATGTGGTGCCAGAAATGGAACCACGTTCCTTGTGGTTTCCTAGACTTCCTAAGTAGGCACTTTAGGCCACTGAGCCATCTTGCCGGCCTGGAAAACAACTTTTTAGTGTTGTAATTCTTTTTTTTTTTTGGCTTTTTGAGACAGGGTCTCACTGTGCAGTTCAGGCTGGCTTTGAGCTCACTTTTGTAGCCCAGGCTGGTCTCGAACTCGCAGCAATCCTCCTGCCTCAGCCTCCCAAGTGCTGGGATTACAGGCGTGAGCCACCACGCCCGGCTAGTGTTGTAATTCTTATTAAAAATTAATTAAAAAGTGTTATTGTGATCTTTTAGTTTTAGTTACATAGTTAAGGTGGTGGCCAGTTAATATATATATATTTTTTGTTCACATTTAAATTTTGTGTGCACTCAAGGATAATTAAGCTTCTAGAAAATACCCTTTACCTAAGTGCTTCTGGGGTCTATATGATTGAGTCAGGAGTGGATAAAATTAGTTCTTACTTTGGCTTATGCTTCCTAGATAATATGCTAAGTTTAGTCAAAGTGAATTACAGTTGTCCTCCCATAAAATTACTTTTGGAATTTGATATATTTAGGTAGGTACTTGTGGTTGTCATAATTAAAGGAATTTGTAAGATTATTAGGACTGGCAGCTTTGGCTGTAACTTATGTCCACTCCTGTTAACCATATTTAAAAAGTAGAAGCAAGCATTTTGTCTGGCACTAGTTTCTATGAAAAGGTTTTACTACTAGTGATAATAATAAGATGAGCACATGAGGATCAGCTTTACAGTGGATACCAGAATTAGGATTTGTGTACATTGTATTTTAGTAATTTCTCACACATTTGCTGTTAGATGTGGGAAAAAATACTTATTCCACTGATCAAGTTGCATCATGAACTTAAGTGACTTTAATTAAATTTATTTATGGGGAAATTTTCCCCAAAAAAGCAAGAGCAGTTTTGGAGTGGAATTATAGTGAAAACAAGGAGCTGCTGCTCTTTTCCTTTGTTTGCTTGATCATTGGGATTAAAAAAAATTTTTTTAATGCATGTCTTTCAAATAATTGGGTAAATGTTTTTCTAAAATTAAAATTTTTTTCTTCCTATAGCCCTGCCATAGGACAGGCTGAGGCTGAGTCTCAGTGTTGCCCTGTTCAGTCTGAGGCAAGTGGGATTTATTTTATTCCTTGTAGGGGCTTTCACAGCTTTATAGCTGTTGGATATTTATGTCCCCAAACTTGCAGCAAGTTTGGTGAAGGCCCCTAAATTTAATTAAATTTAGGATTTTTATATTCTTTTGGCAGAGAAGGCTCTATATTAATATTCACGTTTGACTGTGGTGTTAAACATTTAAAGAAATTTACTTAATAGCTTCAGTAAAGCTTGTTTTACTATAATAAACATTAGTAAATTGATATTCTTGATTTGGAGGCAATAAATATTCAAATATTTCACTTTTCTAGGAAAATCTTACTGGTTGTTTTCTCCTAAAACCATTAAATTTAACCTTAAGAATAAGTAATTACTGGAAATGACATAGGGTACTGAAATCTATTCATACACCTGAATTCATGCATTAAACATCATGGTTGAAAGGTCATCTACAAAAGCTTGTGATTTTTGATATTTTCAAACATCCTCACCACATTAGAGCAAATGTTAATGTAGAGCCCTGTGAAGAGTGGGAAGGTGATATCTCTGTGTGCTTGTGTGGTTTGGATGGGTATAGACTACACACCTGTTAAAAGGGTGGTATGTGTTTTGTAGACCTGTCAACATGGATAGATTATTAAATTTTAGGTAGCTACCTAAAATGAATTAGATTGTGTGGCAAAATGACTTTTATAATGTGAAGTGCTTTTGAAATGATTGCTTTCAGGTTCATTTCCAACTTTACGGACCAATGTTTCATGCAAAATGCATACATCAATAGCATCTACATTTGTTTCCAAGATTTAGCCAGAATAGTTGTATGGGTGACTGTTGTAGGAAATATAGGAGGAGATGTGTAAGAGACCAAAATACAAATTTGGGTTTTTCTTTTTTCAGACCACCACCCTTTCTAGCTAGCAGCTTACTCTTGATAGTAATTATATGTTGTGTACAATATCTAGCAAACCTGAGATTGAATGGTTTTCATTCATAAGTTATAGTAGAATTCATTTAAAGAATTCTAAATTTTGACCTATTTCATAAGCTTTTTATACAAAAATTTTGAGACTTGAAAATTCTCCAATAAATGAAGTCTTTTTTAAAGCTACTTGACATATTTCTTGCCAGACACACTAGTGCATGACTTTAATCTGAGCACTTGGAGCTGAGTCAGGATGATCTCTACAAGTTCAGTGCTACCCTGAGCTACTTGGTAAGACTGTCTCAAGGTGCACACACACATACCACCAATTACATGATTGGGAGTGTGTTTACTAATGGTGCAGTTTGTTGGAAGTGGTACTACTTAAGATGTATTGTTTGGGTATGTAGATGTAGCTCAGTAGGGCACCTGACTGGCATGTACAGTGTTACCTTTGTTCCCCAGCAACTCAACTATCCTCACCCTAAAAGAAAATTTATATCTGCCCTTCAGTATCTTAGAAATTATTGATAGTAGATATTGAACTCAGGACCTTGCTCTTGCCAGGCAGGTGCTTATGCTGCTGAGCTATATCCCCAGCTCTATCTTGGTAATACTGTCACCAAATAGTTTTAGCACATCTTTTTTCTTTTCTGGCAGAACTGGGGATTGAACTCAGGCGCCTGCACTTGCCAGGCAAGTGCTTATTCTACTGAGCTATCTTCCCCGGCCCGGCACCAAATAGTTTGATAGTGGAAAAAATTTTCAGGTGTCTATAAAGTCTACTGGTGAAAATTTTGAGTAAAGTAATAAAAGGCATATATATATATATATATATATATATATATATACTCAAAATTATTACTTTACTCAATATATATATATATATCACTGTGTCTTAAAGACATACTAAAGTGTGTACTCTAATATAAAATTTTATAAAGCTAGTATTTTTTTGTCATTTTTGAACATTTGCCCAAAATAATTTTCTTTTACTAAATATATGTAAAAAAAGTTGTAAAAGATTCATTTATGAAGTTGGACTATAGGGCATATTTTTTTTTTTTTCTTCTTGTTTCAGAACTTTTTATTTATTTTTGTAGCCAGCTCAGCCTGCCCTGAGGGCAGGGCTGGCGCAGCATGTGGTGCTGGGGATTGAACCGCAGTCCCTGCAGCCGCCCAAGCTTTCCTAAGCAGGCGCTTTAGACCTCTGAACCATCCTGCCGGGCCCCTATAAACATTCTTTAGCATTAGCTCCTTTTTTAAAACCTGTTTATGTTATGTCCTCCAAATTGTTTTAGCAATCTTTTGATTTTGTAAAGAAATCATCTCTTTTATGATACTTCCTAGTAAAATAGGAAGCACTGCTAGGTGTGGAACACATCTGTAATTGCAGCACTTGGGTGACTGGGGCATTTAAGTCCAACTTGGATTGCATAGCAAGATCCTGTCACACACAAAAATAACACATTAATATTATATTATATATAGTCATTCAAATGTTGAGATTCATTGGTATATAAAGTTGCACTTTTTGTGTGGAGAGATATTGACAGGATCCCACAGAGAAGACTGGTCTCAAACTCTTGGCAATACTTCTGCCTCACCTTCTCAAGTGCTGGGATTGTAAGCATGCAATACTATGCCCAGCAATGCTAAATTTTTAGAAGTGCAGTGGATTTTTTTGTGTGTATGTCAGCAAGTGAACTAAGGACCTCACTGTTGCCAGGCAGGTGCTGTGCCCTTGAGCTAGATCCCTGGGCCCAAAATACAATGCTTTAAGCTGTTAGGAATCAGGAATTCCTGTGTCAAATGAATACGTAAGATTATTGAGGAAAGCAGAATTTAAATTTGAGCCTCTTTCCAAGTGCTTTTTTTATATTGAACTTTTTTTTTTTTTTTTAATATGACATGAGTTTCTTGATACATGATACATTTTGACATGATTAGTATTTGGGTACATGATATGTTGTACATTTTTATTATGAGATAAAGTTTGCTAAGTGGTTGAAAGATTCATATTTTTGAATGTTCTAACTTAGTTTCTTTTTGGAAAAGTTGATGCTCACAGCAGGGCATAGTGGTGTACAACTATACTCCCAACATTCAGAAGGGTCCCGCAGGAGGAATATTGTGAGTTCAAGACCAGTCCAGGCTACAAGGCCAGCCTGACTTGCATAGCAAGACCTTATCTCAAAAACACAAAAAAATGATGATGAAAATTGCTTTTAATAAGCACTATTTTTTCCTGTGCTCTGTATATTCCTGCATAGTTGGTCCTAAAAGGTAGAGCTTTCCATTTTTTCTGTTGAGTTCTTGTATTTTCATGTTAAAATTTATTATACTAGAGAAATGTATATATATTAAGGTGGAATTTTGTAGCCTCTTAATAGGTCTTAATTGATCACAGTTAATTTGAACCTTTTTTTGGTACCAAGAAAGGAGCTCAGGACCTTGGGCGTGCCAGGCGGGTGCTTGTATACAGTTCTGGCCCACTATTTTCAATTTCAAGTAAATTGAACATTAATAAATCAGACTGGCTCATTTGACAGAAATTTGCTTGGCTAGGTTCTTCAGAAAATAGAAGAGTTTGCTTTGTCATTTATTTTTGTAAAAGTTTAACTGCAGGAGTACATGTGCTGATAGTGTCTTAATTATTGATTGCATTCCATCCATTTTAATATTACAGCAGTGTGTAATATACTGTACAACATTTGTGCTGTGTGTTTCATAAGGTATTTATGTGTATAACAAGGTGGAGGTCTTTATCAACATTTGCAGATACTTGTTTTTAGCGATGGTTAAAGAATCTGTCTTTACCTTTTAAATTTGAGGAATTGATAATGAAATTTATTGACCCAAATTTGGGTAAAAATCAAGACTGAAACTGGGGTATTCCTCGCTCACTGGTGGATAGGCAGAGCCCTGGATTAAGTCAGAAAAAGGAAGATTTCCCAGTTATACAAAACAAGTTTAGAAGAGATAGTTTGTGTAGTACTTATCAGAACCCTAATTCTAATGAAACACCTGGTAGTATTTGGGTTTTAAATTTTCACTATTCATATTTTGCTGTGAGTATTAACATTTTATTTCTAAATTGTCCATAAGTGTGTTAAAGAAATGGGAATACCACCAAGGTGTAGTGGCACAAGTCTGTATAATTACCACTCTTCAACCCACTTGGGCAACTGAGCAACACTATCTGAAAATAGAAAAGTGGGTGGGTAGGAATGTATAGTTGAGTGTAGGACCTGAGTTTGTTTTCCATTAGTGCAGGGGGGTATAGTCTTTTTCCATTATTTTCATTGTTTATAAAAAGACTTTTTTTTAGCATTTGCAAATAAAGTTAACCATTCTGGGTTGGTTAACTATCCAACATAAGAGTTAAAATTTTACAAGTTTGAATTAGAAATATGGGTCATTGCCGGGCGTGGTGGCGCACACCTGTAATCCCAGCACTCGGGAGGCTGAGGCAGGAGGATTAGTGCGAGTTCGAGACCAGCCTGGGCTACAAAAGTGAGCTCAAGGCCAGCCTGAACTGCATACTGAGACCCTGTCTCAAAAAGACAAAAAAAAAAAAGAAAAAAAGAAATATGGGTCATCTATTTATTAAATCAAACTATTGAAATTTGTTGATTTAAAGAGGTGAAAGAATCTGGCTTTCAGCATGCTTTTAAAATTAAAAATCACTAATTATATAAAAGTTGAATGGAAAGCTGCGATTTCTTCTGCAGGGGTGTGTTTACATATTTAGAAAACATATATTTAACATGTGTACCACCCCGTTTTTTTAAAGTGCAACCAGGGTCGGGCCCGGTGGTGCATGCCTGTAATCCCAGCACTTGGGAGGCTGAGGCAGGGGGATCAGTGCGAGTTCGAGACCAGCCTGGGCTACAAAGTGAGCTCAAGGCCAGCCTGAACTGCATAACGAGACCCTGTCTCAAAAAGACAAAAAGTGCAACCAGTTATTTCCAGCACAATGCACATTATAGTTGTTAAAATTGAAATATGTAAAAAAACAAAATTGAAATATATCCAAGACATATTCAGTGTTACTAGTTCACTCATAAAGTAACTCTAAATTTAAGTCAATGTAACATCTGTTAAATTTAGGGACTGTTTTCAAGTGTGTTACTATCAGACTCTGAGGAAATTAAATGCACATTGACTTACGAATTGAGCTCCTCAGTTTAATACAATTTGTGTTTTTGTTAACTAGCAGCAGAATTTCAGCATTTGCTACTTACTGGTAGAGAAGAAAAATCCCACAGCCCTGCCAGTACAGGTTAGTTTAATCTGTAAGTACCTGACGTTCCTATTTTTTCAAACATATCCATATAACCCACACAAAGAAGAAAGCTGTGCAGTTACTTAAATGTGAGTATAACAGATCAGCACTTTCAAACACTCAGTATGTGGGGGAGAAAGTACTTCAGATTTGCTAATTGCAGCTAAAATAATGGTTTGATACTTTACCTTGTACCTAAGTAGATATGTGGTACATAAAAGTGAAAGCTCCATTTGGTTTTGCCCTTGCTGGTATACAATAAAGAGTCTAGAAAAAAGAAAAAAAAAAAAGAGTCCAGGACTTTGGGTCCAGGGTCTTTAACTTAGCCAATGCAGTACTGGTTCTCATTCATCTTTTAACTTTCCAGTATGAATCAACCTAAGAAAAAGTAAGTTTCCTTACTTCTGACAGTGACAGTGTATAATCATAAGCTAGAAAATATTTTTATGATGTTTATTTAATCTTGTATGTTTCTATTTTTTTGTAATACCAGGGATTGAACTCAGGTCCCAGCGCTTGCTAGGCAAGTGCTTATAATTCTACTGAGCTATCTCCCCAGCCCCCTTGAATATTTTTAGTAATATATAAATAGTAACTTTCTGTTCATATTTACCTGTTAATGTACCCCTGTGTGTACTTAATTATCTTTTCCTCCCATAAGAATTCATTGTTTGAACAATTCTTCAGAGATTTTCTTTAACCCTTAAGTATTATGCTTTATGTTAATGCAACCTAAAAACACTGAAGAGGGAGGAACAAAGTCTACAGTTTTGTATAAGCCTGAATCATCCTTTCAGATCTGTAGCATTGATACTATACTTTTGTATATATGTGTTCTTTGTTACCTTAAGCATTATTATGTAGTTTGAGATAGTCTAGTCATGAAAGTAGTTCATCTTGTACACTCTTAAACTGGATAGTGGGCATTAATCTTGAAAATAGCATTTTAAAAAAAAATCTGGAAGTCATGCTTTTAATTCTTTTAAAAAATGAGATTTATCAGCTGATAATAAGATATATTTTATGATACCCTCTGTTCTGTAAAATTGAAAAAGGGCTTAAGTTTCATTGCCTTTCGCAGTTTAATCTGTGTAAGAACTGGAGTAGATACACACTGGAAATGGTTTTCCTTAAAACCATCTCTTTAAAGCTGCCTTTTCGGTGAGTACTGTATTATATTTCTGTGTAAAGTCATTTTTACCTTTTAAAATTAACTGAAATCGGGCTGATTGAAGAGAAATGAGCATTTCTATATCTCTTTGGCTATTAACTTATATTAGGAAAAAAATGAATGATTCATTTACCACCACACATTTCCTCTACTTCTGGTTTACTTTTCTGACCTTCACTTAATAAAATATGCAGGCTCTTAAGATTTTCTTTTTAGTTAGTAGTCAGTTTTTCCCGCTGCTTTTTTGTTTTGTTTTCACATGGGGAGCCAAACTTAGGACCTTGTGCCTGCTGCGCAAGCACTGTATATCACTACTTTTGATTCTTATGTAATTTAAAATACCAGAACTTCTTTCTGTTCTTATTAAAGCTGTCGTTGTAGTGATTCATGAATAGTTGAGTTGGGTAGGAGGGAGAGTTCATACAGACCAACTGATAATTGAATTCTCTTTGAGGCTTTAATGTTTTTCAGTATATTATAAATTTCTGGAACTCTGGTTAGGACATACTGGTTTTTGGGACTTATATATACCTTTATAAGTAAGAAAACTTTGAATGTACTTCTTAAAGATTTATGTCCTTTTTCATCCTTAAGCCTGTATAATGTAAGGGTTTCTTTTCCTGTAGTTTTTAGCCACATTCCAGATGACATCAGTAGAATTGGAGGGTGTTTTCATGTTTGCTGCTTAATCTTTGTGAATCAGTGAACTGTCTTGCCTTTTAGTAGTAACAATCATCTTTTTCTAAATAAATATGAAATTAATAAGTATGTGCTATAGTAATCTATTCTTGTAGATAAGCACTCAGTTCCTCAATTCTGAGTGTGAACCCTCGATTTGTGTTTTAAGATTTAAAGGAAAATAAATTTCTAAGGAACTGTGTCCTTTCATGGCAGGGAAAAGCAGACTGAAAAATTGGTAAGTATGTAATTTTAAATGCATGTAGTAGAGAAAGTAGCCATATTTCTATACTTTTTTAATATTTAGAAATGAAGAATTCTTACATTTTGTTTGGGGCTTAAAAGTGTATGTCGTTAACATTTTTTACAAATTCGTATGCACGGTGATTAAACTGAAGTGTACTCATTTGTCTGGTTTTCTTTTTAAAAAATATTGTGTGGTATTTTAAATACTAATTTCATATTTCAAGCTTTTTGCAGGGTATAAATAAGTGGCTGTCAAAAGAAAATATCCTCAAGATTCCAATTAAAAAACCCAGTAGTGACTTTCAGTTTACTTACATCTTCTGTTTTGCAGTTCCAGTTAAAAGTGACAGGCAACTAATCAAAAAGAAAAACTTTAATGTTTCTTCTGGATTATTGTAGAAATTAATGTGTAATTGTAAGATGGTATTAAATCATACTTGATTTGCATAGGGGCTGTGCCTTTAATTAGAAAAGTAGATGAAATTTAGAGGCTCCAACCTTAATGTAGCAGCAGTAGTAAAGATAATTAGCAGAGGTTAAAGTAAAAGGCTTATTTGCTGTGACTATAAAGATGAATGTGGGCCCAGCAGGATGGCTCAGTGGTCTAAAGTGCCTGCTTAGGAAAGCTTGGGCAGCTGCAGGGACCACGGTTTGATCCCCAGCACCACATGCTGTGCCAGCCCTGCCGTCAGGGCAGGCTGAGCTGGCCATAGAAACAAATAAACAAAAAGTTCTGAAACAAGAAATAAAAATAATAAAACTTAAAAAAAAAGATTAATGTGACATGACTCCCTCTTTTTTAAGTCAAACCAGTATAGCATCTTATTTATAAAAGCAAGATCTCAGAGGATAGTTAGAGGGAGCCTGTCTCTTAGTCTCTAGGCTTTACGCTGGTCCTTTGTTCTGTCAAGAAATGCAGCGAATTGGAAGTCATTTGAGTCATATGGTTATAAGGAGAACCTTAAAGTACACAGGGGAAAATTTAAATTTTAAAAAAAGGGGTTGGGGTGAAGGATAAATGGCTGGTCCAGAAGTATGATTTAAATGGTCTAGCTACCCAGAAATCTTGACAAAAAGATTTTTCTATGTGACTGAGTTTGGTAAAGGTAATTTTTCTTACACAAGTAATGTTAGTACATCCTGTCACTTTGACATGTCACTAGGAAAAATAATCTTTTGCAGAAGAAGCCACTTATGTATCTATATATAGAGAGATAGTCTACCAATAGATTTTGGGGCAGGAGACTTCCTTTATGGAGTTGCACAATAAGTACATTAAAATAGGGATACTGAAATCTTCCGTTTAATTTTGCAGTGCCCTATGGAAGTTTATTAGACTTCTAAAAAAATGAAAACTGCCATTTGAAAAATAGTGGTTTCATTATCCAGTGATTTTGTTTCTTAGCGAAGAAAAATTTTCTTTCTGCATTATTAAAACTCAGCCTCTTTTTATGAGGGAAAGGGTGGACTGTGCATCATTCATTAATGTCTGAGTGCCTGTTACCTACAAAGAAAAATAAAGTAATTTCTTTGTTATTTATATTACTTGTCTGAGCTCTTTTGTTTGCACCCAGAACAGTTTACAATGAGAATGGACTGATAAATCAGCTGTCGTGAGCATTTTTTGGTGTACCCTGGGGAACTATAAAGTTTTTTTTTTTTTTTTTTTTTTTTTTTTTTTTTTTTTTTTTTTTTTTTTTTTTTTTTTTTTTTTTTTGTAAACTATAAGGAAAAGGTACTTAAGGGGTAAAAGCACATTTGGACATGTGGCATACACAGTGTTTACTGAAGTTGGAGTAAATTGAGTCATACTGTAGAGTAAGCCTAAAATTGGAATTAGAAATCAAATCCTATCATTACATGGCTTTTAGCTAGTTGCTATTCATATTTAAATTTAGGTTGGCTTGGCCATTGTAAGTGCTCTTTGAAGATATATATGTATATATATTTGGTGATAGTCCTGTGTGTAGATAAAGTAGACAGGAAATACATTAGAGGAGGAACATTGACACTGAGAAATTAGCCCTTAAAAAGTCTTCGAAGGCAACAGTGGAAGCAGGAACCATGGAATCAATGGTAAATGCACAGTCTTAGAAAAAGGTCTTAAGCCGGGCGTGGTGGCTCACGCCTGTAATCCCAGCACTTGGGAGGCTGAGGCAGGAGGATTGGTGCGAGTTCGAGACCAGCCTGGGCTACAAAAGTGAGCTCAAGGCCAGCCTCAACTGCATAGCGAGACCCTGTCTCAAAAAGGCCAAAAAAAAAAAAAAAGAAAAAGGTCTTGAGCAAATGAAGATGTGAGTGTATATGAAAAAGATGGAAGTTGGGCATGGTACACACCTGTCATTTCAGCCTCCTTGGGGGTATTATTCCCCTAAACAGCCTAGTTCAGGGCCACCCTCAACTACGAAGAAGAAGAAAAAATAGAGTGTAACAAATTTTTAAATTTTATTCTAATGGACATGTTTTACTTGGAGATGGTAATACATGGAGTGTGATTAAAAGTTCATGCTGTGTTAAATTGGGCCTAGTGCCCCCCCCCCCCTTTTAGAGACAGACATCTTAAGTTTGAGAACAGCTGGATAACTTAGAACCTTGGTCAAAAGCTTTATTTTGTTTTTTATTTTAATAAAATGACATTGAGACAGTTTCAAAACACAGGACAGCCACAATAATTGATACAATGCATATTGTCTTCATAGTAATAGTTCAGAGTACAAGATGCAGACATGATTAAAAAAAAAATTTCTAAACACTATTGTTCAATTTGAACATTGAACTAAGAAAGTAGTTGTATACGTAGAGCAATATTCCATAATAGTTGGGGCCTGGCCAGATGGCTCAGTGGTCTAAAGCGCCTGCTTAGGAAAGCTTGGGTGGCTGCAGGGACCGCAGTTTGATCCCCTGCACCACATGCTGTGCCAGCCCTGCCCTCAGGGCAGGCTGAGCCAATCATAAAAATAAATAAGCAAAAGTTCTGAAACAAGAAAAAAAAAAAATAAAAAAAAAATTCCATAATAGTAGTGGGTTATTAGCATAACTGACAATGTCGGCAGCTATTGACTAGAGCCTTTTACAGTTTAGCATACTAATCTTGCTTTACTTTTCATGCCTTGTGGTTAACCTGGTATTTTTGTTTTTGCTGTTTTGTTTGGTTTGTTTTGGGTGGTTTTTTTTTGGGGGGGGGGCTCTTTTTTTGAGACAAGATCTCTTTATGCAGTTTAGGCTGGCCTTGAGCTCACTTTTGTATCCCAGGCTGCTCTTGGACTCGCACTGATCCTCTTGCCTCAGCCTCCCAAGTGCTGGGATTACAGGTGGGCACCACCATGCCTAAAAAAAGTTTTCATTTTTTAATTTTTTTAGAGAAGGGTCTACAGGGTATTCAGGGTCTCACTACTAGTGATCTGCCTATTTACAGCCACCCAAGGGATCATAGGTGTGTGTCACGAAGCCCAGTCTCAGTTGCCTCTAAGCACACTCTAGGGGTGGGGCCAACAGGCCTTGGGATCAAATCCCTGGCCTTTGCAACTGCCTACAGGCGCTTTAATCTGCTGAGCTGTTTAGTGGCCTGATCTTTTTTTTTTTTAAAGCAGTAAAAAGAAAGGGTTCCTAACATTTGTCCCAAGTGAATGCTATTCATCTGGGTTATATACCTAGGGGCTGGGGTTTGTAGAATCTTGAGCTTATTACTTAGAACAGTTCAAGCCATTATTTGCCTGCCTGCTTTCTTTGGTTTTGCATCTTCCACATTTCTGCTGGTTCCTTGAAGTATTTGGTGTGTAATGTGGCAGGTACTCAAAAAATTTAAGTAGGATGTGGTGGCACATGGCTATATAAACCCAGCTCTCATTAGGAATATCACAAGTTTTCATTCAGACTGGGCAAGTTAATGAGACTTGAAAATGATGGGCTGGGAATGTAGTTTGCTGGAGATCCTGGATTTGATCTTGGCTAGCACCCATAAGTAAAGCTCAGAACCTTAATGTAAAAGCTAAGGCATGATGTTTAGAAAAGAAAATGTTGCTTCTTTTTTTGTAGCCAGGGAACCTTACACTTGCCAGTCAAGCCCTTATTCCACTGAGCTATCTCCCTGCCCCAGTTGTTTTGAAGTGAATAAATACTTGCTAGTTTTGGTGGCTATATACCTGTAATCCCAACACTTTTAAGTTTAATAATAGTGCCTTGCTGTTGAAGACAGTGACAGTTTTGGCAGTTGATAGCACTATCAGCATGTGATACATTAATAGGTAACTGTAACATGAGGGAAGTACCCTACGTTTCATCCATCCTTTGATGTGAAACAATTCTGTGGCATACACAGTATTCACCTTTTTTTTTTCCCCATACCTGAGGGCTTGAATTCAGGACCCTGTGCTTGCCAGGCAAGTGCTTATTCTACTGAGCCGTGTACCCTGTCCTCTTTTGTCAGTATTCCTGGCACTATACATTTTCCTGCCAACTGCTTTCTATTTTATGAAGATAATTACTACAATTACTGCATCTGTAATTCTCATTACGCAGGACTGGATTGTTTTTTTTTTTTTTTTTTGGTGGGACCAGGGTTTGAACTCACGACCTTGCACTTGCCCAGCAGGCACTTGTGCCTTGGAGCTATCTCCCCAGCCCCCTGTTTGATTTTTTTATATTATATTTCCACTTAATAAATACAGGGGATAGAGGGTTTCTACTACATTGGACTTGTAGATCGGATTCCTAGTGATTCCCATGTTTTCCAGTGTTCCAAGTGCTGGGATTACAGGTATGCACCACCACCACCACTATGCCTGCTCAGTCACATTAGTGGGCCCCCAAGGGTTGTAGCCAGTACAGCATGCGGAGGATCCAACTTCCTGCCTAAGCAGGCCGTGTAGTCTGCTGAGGGATCTAGGCTGTCCTTAACAATCCCATTGTGTTCAATTTCACTTCACTTTAGTATTTTTTGTTTCCATTTTTATGTCAGATTCTTTGCTCTCCCCTTCCCCTACTCACTTTTTTTTTTTTTTTTTTTTTGTCTTTTGAGACAGGGTCTCGCTATGCAGTTCAGGCTGGCCTTGAGCTCACTTTTGTAGCCCAGGCTGGTCTCAAACTCGCATCAATCCTCCAGCCTCAGCCTCCCGAGTGCTGGGATGACAAGTGTGCGCCACCATGCCTGGCTACCCCTACTCACTTTTTTTTTTTTTTTGCCGAACTGGGGTTCAAACTCATGACCTTGCACTTGCCAGGCAGGCACTTGTGCCACGAAGCTATCTCCCCAGCCCCTCCCTACTCTTCTAAGTGGGCATAAAATCCACTGAGCTATGTCCTCGGTCCTGTTTTCCTTTTTGGGACAGGTTGAATATGTAGTTCATGCTGGCCTTTGGCTCACTTTCTAGCTCAGGTGACAAACTAAGTGATCTTCCTACCTCAGCCTCTCCTGAGTTCTGGGGTTGCAGCAGTGTACTACCAGGCCCAACTTCCTTGTATTTATTTTAATCTAAGTTGCCCAGTGGACTTTGAACTTTGCATCTTCTTGGTTGGGCCACCAAGTCCTGAGATTACAAAGTAAGAACCATAACCAGCTTTCTCCTAAAATCTGAAGGTGACATAAGAGGTGAAAGTTAGTGACAGGTTTTAGTATTTATCTCTTTCCCTCCTAACCCCTTTTGGGGAGAATGTTCTAAGGATTGACTGCAGAGCCTGTATGGGAAGCTGCATCCCTAATTTTTTTTTTTTTTTTTTTTTTTTTGAGGTGGAATGAAGTTGAGGTAGGGGGTTCCCTGTATGTTTCAGTATGACTTCAAACTTGTGATCCTGTCTCAGCTTGCTGAGTTCTTTTTTTAAGTATGATTTCAGGAAGTCTTAATTTGTTTATGCTAGGCTCATACTTGAGCTTGTGCTCTTTGTGTGTGCCGCCATGCCCAACCAACTCTGGTTCTCTTTATAGCTTCACTTTTTTTTTTTTTTGCCATTTCCCCTTTGTATATTCATCTTAAACTCTTCTCTCAGCTTGAGCACCTCTTTTCACCTTAATACTTTGTTTCTCAACTTAATATTTTGACTTGTGTAACTTTCTCACACATGCCACTTAGTTTTATAATTCTTAGGAATCTCCGAGTCTCCGTGAAACTGCTCGTTGCACTAGATACTTGATTATGTTGCATATACTGCCACCTGCTATAAGCATGATCCTTGTCTTCATGGTATTCCTAAAATGTAATACTACATGGCACTTGCTGCGCCAGCCCTGACCTTGGGGTGGGCTGAGCCGGCCATAAAAATGAGTGAATAAACAAACAAAGGTTCTGAAACAAGAATGAAAATAATAAATAAAATAAAATAAATAAAAAATAAAAAATAAAAAAAAGAGATACTTGGGTCAGGGAGATAGTTCAGTGGCATAAGCTCCTGCCTGACAAGCATAAGGTCTATCCCTGGTACCACAAAAAAAAGAATAGTAGTAAATGTCTAGGCTGGTTGTAACTAGCTTGTATTCTCAGTTGGCAGGTAGGACAGTTGAGGCCAGTCTGGGGTACAAAATGAGTTTAAGCCCCATGTGAAGCCAGGTGTGGTGGCACATGTGTGTAATCCTAGCACTTGGGAGTTTGAGGCAAGAGAATTGTGAGTTCAATACTAGCTTGAGCTACAAAGTGAGCACACTTCCAGCCTGAACTGCATAGAGAGACCCTGTCTCAAAGAATATTAGTTGGACATAGTGGCACACTCCCAGCATGCCTGTAAATCCCAGCACTTTAGAGGCTGTGGTAGGAAGACCAGTGAGTTCTAGGTCAGCCTCAACTGCATAGTGAGACTGTCTCAAAAAGACAAGAGCCAAAGCCAAAATAAGGCCCCACTTGAAGTACTTAGTGAAGCCCTGTTATAAAAACAAAGGTCTTGGGCCAATTCTGTTAAAAGTATTGTTCAGTAATATGATTTTTGACAAGTTTTTTTTTTTTTTTTTTTTTTTTTGCTTTGGGATGTCTACCAAAGTTAAAAGTTCTTTTTTTCCTGTTTGGTGAAAGGTGGTTCTTGGTAGGCATGGTGACATACACCTGTAATCCCTTGTCACGTGATAGAGGCCAGCCTGGGCTACAGTGACTATCTCAAAAACAGCCAAATGGCATAAGACAGAATAAGACAAAACTCTAGTTTGGGTTGTAAACTAAAATGTATACAAGGGGTAGGACTATAGCTCAGTGGTGCAGTATCTGAATGGCAAGTGCACGACCAAAAGAAAAAAAACCTAAAATACATATAAGGACTAGTTACTCAAAAAAGTACAAGCCAGGGGCCCAGCAGGATGGCTCAGTGGTCTAAAGCACCGGCTTAGGAAAGCTTGGGCAGCTGTAGGGACCACAGTTCAATCTCCAGCACCACATGCTGTGCCAACCCTGCCCTCGGGGCAGGCTGAGCCAGCCATAAAAAAAAAAAAATAAAAAAGTACAAGCCAATTGGAGTGGTAAGCCTAGGACTCTGATAAATGAGGCTTATGCTATACTTAGTCATACTTATGCCATGCTTGGTCAGGGTTGCCATGTTTAATTTCTCTAACAAAGATGTTTTGTAATTTCAAAAGTAGCTCTGTTTAAAAGAAAACCCCAGGGCCTGGGAGATAGCTTTGTGGCACAAATGCCTGTCTGGCAAATGCAAGCTTGTGAGTTTGAGCCCCAGCCCCACCAAAAAAAAAAAGAAAGAAAACCTGTTGAATGTGATAGTGAACACCTGTAATCCCAACACTTAGTTGGTTTTTCTGCACAAGTTCAAGGCTAATTTCTTGAAAGCCCTATCTCAACAACATGAATGAGTAAAATAATTCAAACTAAATGATATGGGTTAAACACTTGGCAGGCCAGTACTACCACTGGTAGATTTCTTAGGTGAAAACTGATTTGTGGGAATTTATATAAATAGGAGGAACCCAGGTAGTCAGAAGCAAAGTTTGGTAATAGGAAAGAGCCATCTAATGGTAGTGTATTGGTGAACAAGCTGTTGAGTAGACTGATGTAAACTGGCCATGATAACTCAGCTATAGGTTGTAAGTGTGAATTAATACAAGAATTGCATTCAGTATCAGGATTTCCTTGAATATACTTCAGGCAGTGTAATTTCTTAACTGAGATTACTTGCCTAAGCAGGCACTTCAGACTGCTAAGCTATCTCACAGGCCCACAAAAATCAACTTTTAGAAAAGATTTTGAGTCACGGAGACAGTCTTAACAGGTGACTGAAGTTTATTATATTGGGGCTTTGAAAGACATTTTACTTATTTTTTTGACATAGGGTCTCATTGTGCATTTTGGGTTGGCCTTTTGCTCACTTTTGTTGGTCTTAAACTCTCGAAGTGATCTGTCTGAACTTCCTGAGTACTGGGATTAAAAGGGTGCAGCACCACACCCTGTTATTAACTCTTGATTCGTAATCCTTGAGACCTACTAGATAGTTACGTTGTGTGGGTTTCCTTTCTATTATTTTAGAGCATTGATCATATGTGGTTATTGGCAGGATGTACTTTCAATGTCCAGTCCCCCAATCAGCAAATAAGAGGCAAAAACAAAAACAAAAAACCCATGCGTGGTGGTACAGGCCTGATCTCAGCACTTAGGAGGCTGAGGCTGGAGGATCACTGATTTTAAGGCCAGCCTGCACTACACAGGGAGATTGTCTCAAACAATTCATAATTTGTGGTATGTGTCTTGGAGTTTGTGTCATAGTGCTGTTTTTTTTGTATCAGGGATTGAACTCAGGACTTTGGGATTGCCAGGCAGTCATTTAAACCACTGAGCTACCTCCCCAGCTCCATAGTGCTACTTTTATATAAAGTTGAAAGAAACTGCTTTGACAAGAACTAGGACTTTCTTTTTTTTTTGATGTACCCAGATTAAACTCAGGAGTCTTCTTGCCAGGCAAGCACTTATTCTACTGAGCTATCTTCCCAGCCTGACCTAGGACTTTTTTGTGCTAGTCAAGTACTGTTAACCATTGAGCTATCCTTTGACCCATGATTCTTTTTTTGTCTTTTTTTTTTTTTTTCAGGACCGGGGTTCAAACTCACAACCTTGCACTTGCCAGGCAGGCACTTGTGCCTCAGAGCTATCTCCCCAGCCCATTTTTGTCTTTTTTTAAGTGCAGTTTAAGCCAGGTGTGGTGGCACATGCCTGTAATCCCAGCACTTTGGAGGCTGAGGCAGAAAGGTCCATGTGAGTTCGAGACCAGCCTGGGCTACAAAAGTGAGCTCAAGACCAGCCTGAACTGTATAGTGAGAGCCTGTCTTTAAAAAATCAAGTAAATAAAGTAGTGCAGTTTAGCTAGGTTTGGTGGCACAAGCCTGTATTTCCAGCACTCTGAGAAGGTAAAGCAGGAGTAGCACTCCGAGTTCAGTGCAAGCCTGAACTATATAGTCACACCATGTCTCAATGAAACAGCCCTCTCAGAAAAGAAAAGCAAAAGTAGTGGATATTGCTCTTTAAACTTTAATGTGGGTCAAATAAAAGTTTCATGCCTCCATCTCTAGCTACAGTATCCTAGAGAATATACTTGGAATTCTTACCTTTATATTTATTTATTTATTTATTTATTTATTTATTTATTTTTATTTTATTTTATTTTTTTGTCTTTTTGAGACAGGGTCTCGCTATGCAGTTCAGGCTGGCCTTGAGCTCACTTTTGTAGCCCAGGCTGGTCTCGAACTTGCACCGATCCTCCTGCCTCAGCCTCCCGAGTGCTGGGATTACAGGCGTGAGCCACCACGCCCGGCCTTACCTTTATATTTAATAATAGCTTTCCACTATTGACTTAACTTTTTCTTTTTTGATCCTCACCTAAAAGGCTAAAACAAAGTGCTTTATTTATATGGGAAGTTTACTTTATTTTTATTATTATTATTATTTTAATTTTTTATTTTATTTTTTTATTTTTTATTTTTTTTCCTGTTTCAGAACTTTTTTTGTTTATTCATTTTCATGGCTGGCTCAGCCTGCCCTGAGGGCAGGGCTGGCACAGCATGTGGTGCCGGGGATCAAACCGTGATCCCTGCAGCCGCCCAAGCCTCCCTAAGCAGGCGCTTTAGACCACTGAGCCATCCCACTGGGCCCCTGTTATTATTATTTTTAATGTAGTTAGTAGGGTCTCTCTACACAGATTGGATTTATAGTGATTCTCCTGTTTGGAGCCTCCCAAATGGTGGAATTACAGGTGCACCACCACACCAATCTCAATTGCTTCTCAGCAAGCCTCTGGAGTGGGGCTGGCAGGCATGCTGGGGATTGAACCCAGTCCCAGCACCTGCCTAAGCAGGCTTTGTTTACCTTTTTTTTTTTTTGTTTTTTGAGACAGGGCCTCCCTATATAGCTGACCTCAACCTCACAGGGTGATTCTCCTGCCTCAGCCTTGCAAGTGCTGGAATTATAGGAACGTGGCACATGACCCAGCTAGGATTTTTTTTTTGCAGGAGGGCGGTACTAGAAATCGATCTCACAACCTCATACTTGTCAGGCAGGTGCCAGGCTGCTGAGCTAGATCCCCATCCATTGGAAGTTGATTTATTATTTTTAAATTGGAAATTACCGGTTTTACCCCCTCCCAACCCCATGCCAGGGAAGGAGTCTAGGCCTAGGGCCTTGTGTGTGTGTGTTAGGCAAGTGCTATACCATTGTACTACATTTCTGGTCCCAATAGTGACTTAATGAAGATTTGCAAATAGTATAATAACATTGCCTTTCTAGTAAAGTCAACTTTTATTTTTTTGTTTTTTATATAAAAGGTCTCACTATGTAGTGTAGACTGGACTTGAACTCACTTTATTAGCCCAAGCTGGCCTGAAACTTCGGAATCTTACTGTCTTAGCCTCCCAGATGTGGGGATTATAGGTGTGGACTGCCATGCCCAGCTTACATCCTTTTTAAAATAAACTTGAAAATTTTGAGAAAAGGCCTTGCTATGTAGTTCAGGCTGGCCTTGAGCTCACAGCAATGCTCCTGTCTCAGCCTCCCAGAGTGCTGGGGTTACATGCTTTGCCATTATGGCTGGCTTAATCATAAGAGAAGACTGAAATGGCTAATGTTAAAAATAGCTTCACTGGGCCAGCAAAATGGCTCCGTGTTGTAAAGCACCTGCTTAGGCAAGCTTGGGCAACCACAGGGACCGTGGTTCAATCCCTGTCACCATGTGCTGTGCCAGCCCCATCCCCAGGGCTGGCTGAGAAACAAAAACAAAACAAAAAAAAACTTTTCAGGAAAATGAGAATTAAAACAACAATGCTAATCAATTTCAAGAGTTTATTTTATTTTATTTTATTTTTTGTGGGACTGGGGTTCAAACTCACAACCTTGCATTTGCCAGGCAGGAACTTGTGCCATGGAGCTATTACCCCAGCCCCTCAAAGAGTTTATAGAATTGACAACAAAGTGTTGTTTTAGAAGATATTGGTGGGGCCGGGGCGATAGCTCAGTAGAATATGTGCTTGCCTGGCAAGCGCAGGGTATTGAGTTCAATCCCTGGTATCACAAAGAAAAAATATATTGGCAAAGACATTGAATAACTTAATACTGCTAAGGGAAATATGCTTTTGTTGGTATACACATTTTATTTTATTTTATTTTATTTTTTTTAATTTTATTTATTTTTTTTTCTTGTTTCAGAACCTTTGTTTGTTTATTCACTCATTTTTATGGCCGGCTCAGCCTATCCCGAGGGCAGGACCGGCGCAGCATGTGGTGCCGGGGATCGAACCGTGGTCCCTGAAGCCGCCCAAGCTTTCCCAAGCAGGCGCTTTAGACCACTGAGCCATCCCGCCGGGCCCCATACACATTTTAACTATAATAACAAAGGCAGAATTGTGTATCTTTCATGCCCATCCATGAGTAGATATAGTACCGTCACCACTTTTGGGACACTGATTCAATTTTTCAACTTTTTTTCCCCCCTGTATTTACTACAGTCTCATGTAGCTCAGACTCATAGTGATTCTCCTGTTTTTAACCTCCCAAGTGCTGGGATTACAGACATGTGCCTCCATGCCCAGTCTCAATGTCCATCTCAGAAATGCCCCAGGGGCTGGGCTGGCACAGCATGCTGGGGATTGAACCCCGGCCTCTGGGTCTGCCTAAGCAGGCACCATAATCCACTGAGCTATTTGACTAGCCCTACTTGTCTTCTATGAGACAGTGTTTAATTGTGCAGTTGACTGGCCTTGAACTCACTTTGTAGGACTGACTGCCTGGAAATTGTAGTGATCCTCCTGCCTCAGCCTCCTGAGTACTAGGATATTAGGCATGCACCACCACGTCCAGTTTGCGTCACAAATTTTATTTTATTTTTATTTTTTACTTTAAAAATTATTATTATTTTTTATTTAATTGCATCTGGAGCCCGAGATGGCGCACCTGGGGGATCCAGGGTCCTGATGGCATGCTCAGCATGTGCAGCCAGGGATTGAACTCAGGTCCTTGTACTTGCCAGGTTGGTCCTTATTCATCTGAGCTGTCTTTCCAGGCCCCATGCACAGCAAATTTTATTTTATTTATTTATTTAGTCTTTTTTTTTTTTTGACAGGGTCTCACTATGCAGATGCAGTTCAGGCTGGCTTTGAGCTTACTTTTGTAGCCCAGGCTGGTCTCAAGCTCACATCAATCCTCTTGCCTCAGACTCCCAAGTGCTGGGTTTATAGGCGTGCGCTACCACACCTGGCTCATAACAAATTTTAAATAGGAATGTTTTTGTTTTTGTTAATTGATTGGCTGGATAATATCTTTTTGATACTTTGGGTTCGTTTTCAAATTATTAAGTATATGTAAAAAAAACTTGCCATTTAAAAAATTTTATGTTGCCCTACTAAGGTTTTTTGCCTACAGCATATAGTACAGCTATGTAATGTGCAATCTATCAACAGCATTGAGTTTCTTTTCTTTTTTTTTTTTTTGTCTTTTTGAGACAGGGTCTTGCTATGCAGTTCAGGCTGGCCTTGAGCTCACTTTTGTACCCCAGGCTGGTCTCTGAACTCCCACTGATCTTCCTGCCTCAGCCTCCCGAGTGCTGGGATTACAGTCATGTGCCACCATGCCCGGCTCTCTTTTTTTTTTATAATTTTTTATTTTATTTTATTTCTTTATTTTCTTTATTTATGTTTCTTGTTTCAAAACTTTTATTTATTTATTTTTATGGCCAGCTCAGCCTGCCCTCAGGGCAGGGCTGGTGCAGCATGTGGTGCCGGGGATCAAACTTCGGTCCCTGCAGCTGCCCAAGCTTTCCCAAGCAGGCGCCAAAATTCCCAAATTTCCTGAGCCATCCTGCCAGGCCCCAAAATTCTTCCTTTTTTTTCCCCCTGGAACTGGGAATCGAACTCAGATCCTAGCGTTTGTCAGGCAAGTGCTTATTCTACTGAGCTATTTCCCTAGCCCCAAGCTTTTTTTTTTTTTTTTTTTTCTTGTTTCAGAACTTTTGTTTGTTTATTTTTATGGCCGGCTCTGCCTGCCCTCAGGGCAGGGCTGGCACAGCATGTGGTGCAGAGGATCGATCCGTGGTCCCTGCAGCCGCCTAAGCTTTCCTAAGCAGGCGCTTTAGACCACTGAATCATCCTGTCAGGCCCTCAACAGCATTGAGTTTCAAATTTTTTTTATTCATTTTGAGAAAATGTGAATTGAACATAAGACTTCTGTATTACAGCTCCAGTTCCTCTTGTGTGTGCACACCAGAACTCAAACTCAGGGCCTTGCATTTGGCAGGTAGGTGCTGTGTTGCTGAGCTATATCCCCAGCCCCTAATTCCTTTTTATTTTGAGGCAGGATCTTGGGTCTTGCTAAATTGTGCAGGCTGGGCTTGACCTCATGATCCTTCTACCTCAGCATACCAGGGTATTGGGATCAAAGCTGTGTGCCACCATGCCCAGTATAAAAGGTCATATTTTACCTATTTAAAGTGAATTTATCTTTTTAAATGTTCTTAAATATCTGTGGCTCATTTCTTTTTTCACTTCTTATTTTATATGATAATTACACTTTAGTGTCTTAGCTCCTTTTGGGAAGTATGCATTGTGGTTAGGATTTTCTTCTAAACAAATTGGATTTCTGATTACAGCCGAATACGTGTTTTTGCTGGGCATGGAGGTACACACCTGCAATCCCAGCACAAAGGAGGCTGAAGCAGGAAGGTTAATGTGAGTTTGAGACCAGCCTGGGCTACAAAAGTGTGTTCAAGGCCAGCCTGAACCACATAGTAAGACCCTGTCTCAAAAAGAAAAAGAAAACAGGGTCCGGTGGGATGGCTCAGTGGTCTAAAGCGCCTGCTCTGGAAAGCTTAGGCAGCTTCAGGGACCGCGGTTCCATCCCTGGCACCACATGCTGCGCCATCCCTGCCCTCGGGGCGGGCTGAGCCAGCCATAAAAAAATGAGTGAATAAACAAGCAAAGGTTCTGAAACAAGAAAAAATAAATAAATAAATTAATAAATTAAATAAAATAAATAAATAAATAAAAAGAGAACAAAAACTAAAAACGAAACAGAAACAAGTGATTTTGAATAAATTATTCAACCTTTAATCCTGAGTTCTCGGGGGCCGGCAAGATGGCTCAGTGGTCTAAAAGCGCCTGCTTAGGAAAGCTTGGGTGGCTGCAGGGACTGCAGTTCAATCCCTGGCACCACATGCTGTGCTAGCCCTGCCCTGAGGGCAAGCTGAGCTGGCCATAAAAATAAAATAAATAAAAGTTCTGAAACGAGAAAAAAAAAAATGAATCCTGAGTTCTCATTCTTTGTCTTTTTGTGCTGTTTTCCATCCATCCATCAGTCCGTCTGTCCATCCATCAGTCTATTCACCCCTCCCTCCTTTCCTTTCCTTCCTTCTTGGTGCTAGAGACTTGAGTCAGGGTTTTTTCATGTTTTTTTTTATTTTTCATTTTTATTTTTTTATTATTATTTTTTTTTTTTTGTCTTTTTGAGACAGGGTCTCGCTATGCAGTTGAGGCTGGTCCTGCGCTCACTTTTGTAGCCCAGGCTGGTCTCGAACTTGCACCAATCCTCCTGCCTCAGCCTCCCGAGTGCTGGGATTACAGGCGTGAGCCACCACGCCCGGCTGGTTTTTTCATGTTAAGCATACACTTTGACATTGAAATACAACCCACCCCTGACCTGACTGTATTGTGCATCTTATATCTGAGTCCATGGCTTTTCCCACTTTCTTTGTCATATTTGTGAGAGCTGATACTGGTTCATAGTCTACCTGTTGCTAAGTTCATCAGGGACTGCTTTCCTTTAACATTGTTTCCAATGAGCCCATAAACTAACTTATTTGTCACCATTTGCGTCCAGCTCTCTTAGGATTCTGTTAAAGTAGCTCAGGACAGGTGGAATGAAAGGACATAAGCTGAAGCAAACGGACATTAGTATTTGTGCATCCCCAGAGTGTTGCTTCTACTGCACCACTGCAGCACAGCCACTTCATTGCATTCTAATCAGGCCCTTCTAGCAACTATCACGTCAGTGATCTCTTTTCACAAGCTTATTGGCAAGGACTGAAAATTCCCTTTCACAGCTTCACTTTTGGTTCCAGGAAGCCCCTAAAAAATGTTGGAATGCTAGCAAGGGTTTGAAGTGATTGAAGCCTTTTTCATATTTATCTAGAAGTTGGGTCTTTTTCTTCACTTCCATAGTTTTCATAGTAAATATGAAATATAGAATAAATGTTTAAAAAACGAAAAGCTTAAATTTTTCCAATTACAGAATACATTTTTGGCCAGCCTGATGGCTCAGTGGACTAAAGCACCTGCTTACGCAGAGTGCAGTGGCTGGGTTTGATCCCCGGTGCGCTGTGACACCCTCTGAGAATGAGTATGGTGGTATGCACCTATAATCTCAGCTCTTGGGAGGCTGAAAACAGGAGGATCGCTGCAAGTCTAATTTGTATAGTGAGATCCTGTAGACCCTGTACTAAATACATTAAAAATAAACATTTTCTGGGCCAGGGAGATAGCTCAGTGGTGTAAGTACCTGCCTTGCAAGTACAAGGTCCTAAGTTTGATCCCCAGTACCATACACACAGACACACACAGATACACACACAAAGAAACCATTTTCCCTTTCCTCCTCCCTTCCTCTTCATTTTCCTTTCTTCCCCTCAGTCTTTCCCTGTTTGCTTTTTTTTTTTTTTTTTTTTGGTCTTTTTGGGGCAGTGTCTTGCTATGTTCAGATTTTGTGTTTACTTTATAGCTCAGACTGGTCTTAAACTCACAGTGGTCTTCCTGCTTCAGCCTCCCAATTGCTGGGATTACAAGTGTTCACCCCTCATCATGCCTGGCTCCTCTCTTCCTTGAATCTTTACCTGCTAGGTCAGCATTTTGCTATTGAGTTACATTTCCAACCCATATTTTGTATTTTCTAAAATATAGAAATAATAGATGATTTCTGATTGATATTTTAATGTGAGTGCTGGCCAAATAGTTCAGCAGATTAAAGTGCCTGCAAGCAAGCACAGGGGCCAGGGCTTCAATCCCTGGGGCTGCCCCCTGTGGTGCACTGAGATGGCAATTGAGACTGGACTGTGGTGGTGCATGCCTGTAATCCTAGGCTCTTGGGAGGCTGTAAACAGGCAGATCAGTATGAGTCTGATATAGTTGCAAGACCCTGAACACCCTGTAGGCTCTTCCCTAAAATACAAAAAAAAAAAAAAAAAAATTTAGGGGTTGGGAAGATAGCTCTGTGGCACAAGTACCTACCAGGCAAGCACAAGATTGTGAGTTTGAACCCCGGTCCCACAAAAAAAAAAAAAAAAAAAAAAAAAAAAAAAAAAAAAAAAATTAGTGTGAGCTTATGCTTTTTTCTTTTTGAGGCAAATACTTTATTATAGAGTGGCCAAATCATAAAAACACCATGGCAGCCGGGCGTAGTGTCTCATGCCTGTAATCCCAGCACTCAGGAGGCTGAGGCAGGAGGATCGGTGCGAGTTTGAGACCAGCCTGGGCTACAAAAGTGAGCTCAAGGGCAGCCTCAACTGCATAGCGAGACCCTATCTCAAAAAGACAAAAAAACAAAACAAAACAAAAAAAACCCCACCATGGTAGATACCTTAGTTCATCCTTCTAATAAGCCTGCTCATATGGTCTTCCTTATTTCCAGCATCGCCACCTTCTACAAAGTGGTTGGTCTTTTTTTTCATTCCACCTAGTGAGGATGATAACTTGAACAGCCACAGGAAGTTATTTTACCTGTGAAGTGTTTTCCCACAGTATAGATCTCATGAATCAGATCCTCTATGCAGATAATTCCATATTTACCAAGAGATGGAGCAATCAATGAATTATCTGAAAAGGCAGTTTGCTTCTTACTGATTTTACCGTAGCCATGCTTATATTACTAGTTCACTCACTGACTTCAGGTTTAGGTACTCCGTGCAGTGTGTGGCTCCACATTCTGAGCATGTTAATTGAAGCCTTGTGGTGCTTAATGAAGGTTGGGCAAAAGCAAAGAAGCTGCAACACCTTGTGGACCTTTGGGCTCACACCATTGATAGCCCTGATCCAGATGACAAATGCCAGTTTGGGCTCTGCACGGGCATAGAAGTTGTCAGCTTTTCTCACCATCCTACCCATTTAAATGAATCTCAGTTCTGTACATCTGTCTGTACTCCTTATTACACTGTCTGGCTTTTTCTTTTTTTTTTTAAGAATTTTTTTTAAGTACTTTTATTTTTATTTTATTTATTTAATTTTATTTTTTTCTTGTTTCAGAACTTTTGTTTATGGCCGGCTCAGCCTACCCTGAGGGCAGGGCTGGTGTAGCATGTGGTGCCGGGGATCGAACTGTGGTCCCTGAAGCCCCCCAAGCTTTCCTAAGCAGGCGCTTTAGACCATTGAGCCATCCTGCCGGGCCCCTTTTTAAAGAATTTTTAGGGGCCCAGCGGGATGGCTCAGTGGTCTAAAGCGCCTGCTTGGGAAAGCTTGGGCGGCTTCAGGGACCGCAGTTCGATCCCCGGCACCACATGCTGCGCCAGCCCTGCCGTCAGGTCGCGGGCTGAGCCAGCCATAAAAATGAGTGAATAAGTAAATAAAGGTTATGAAACAAGGAAAACATAAATAAATAAAATAAAAAATTCTTTAAAAAAAAAAAAAGAATTTTTAAATTTTATTTTTTTTCTTGTTTCAGAACCTTTGTTTATTCACTCATTTTTATGGCTGGGCCAGCCTTCCCTGAGGGCAGGGCTGGCGCAGCATGTGGTGCCAGGGAATGAACCACGGTCCCTGAAGCCATCCATCCAAGCTTTCCCAAGCAGGCACTTTAGACCACTGGGCCCTGTCTGGCCTTTTTATAGATGAGCTTCCTTCTTGTGAAGCATCTTCTGGGCAAACTTTTTTTTTTTTTTTTTTTTGTGGGACCAGGGTTCGAACTGACGACCTTGCACTTGCCCAGCAGGCACTTGTGCCTCGGAGCTATCTCCCCAGCCCCTTTCTTGTCTTTTGAGACAGGGTCTTGTTATGCAGCTTAGGCTGGCCTTGAGCTCACTTTTGTAGCCCAGGCTGGCCTCAAACTTGCACTGATCCTCTTGCCTCAGCCTCCCAAGTGCTGGGATTACAGGAATGTACCACCACACCTGGCCTGGGCAAACTTCTTTCCCAGGCACTTGATCTTCAACTCTGCGAAATTTCTTTGCCTTAAGTGTTTTTGACATAGCAGGAACCTTCTTTTTCTTCTATACCCTCCTTGGCTCCAGCTAGAAAAGAGAACTAAGGTGAATTTACGCTTTAACAGAATTCTGCCTCAAATAATGTAAGAAATGTTTAGGGGGAAAAAAAGCAAGATATTTATGTGACGGGTTGGGGAGAAAGCTCAGTAGAGTAAGTGCTTGCCTGGCAAACACAAGGACCTGAGTTTAATCTTCAGTTCTGAAAAAAAAAAAATGACTGTAAATGAGAGAGAAGCCCTATGGGTGAGTGAGGCTCACCAGAGGACTGAAACAAACTGGCTGTGACCAGTGGTGAACAATACTATGACCTTCACTGTCACACTAGTCCTCCCTGAAAGCCTCATGGATTGGAGCTACAAATACTGCTTAAAGCCAGGACCTAAAATGAGCCTTAGCTTGTGAAATCAGACTGACAAAGAGTATTGACTGGGCCCGGCAGGATGGCTCAGTGGTCTAAAGCGCCTGCTTAGGAAAGCTTGGGCAGCTGCAGGGACTACAGTTCAATCCCCGGCACCACGTGCTGCATCAGCCCTGCCCTCGGAGCAGGCTGAGCTGGCCATAAAAATAATTAAACAAAAGTTCTGAAACAAGAAAAAAATAAATAAAAATTAAAAAAAAAAAAAAAAA